>JAWZYT010000966.1:130000-135000 GCA_034508575.1 Petrolisthes manimaculis | reverse complement strand
ACGGAGCAGCGGGGCGGCAGGGCAGTGGGGCAGCAGGGCGGGGCAGCGGGGCGTCGGGGCAGCGGAGCGGGGCGGCGGGGCAGTGGGGCGGCAGGGCGGCGGGGCAGCAGGGCGGCGGGGCAGCGGGGCGGCAACGGGGCGGGGCAGCAGGGTGGTGGGGCAGCAGGGCGGCGGGGCAGCGGGGCGGGGCAGTGGGGCGGCAGGGCTGGACTGCGGGGCGTCGGGGCAGCGGGGCGGCGGGGTGGCTGCGGGACAGCAAGGTGACAGTGGGGCAGCAGGGCGGCGGAGCAGCGGGGCGGGGCGGCGGGGCGTGGCGGTGGGTCAGTTGCGGGGCGGGGCAGCGGGGCAGCGGGGCGGCGGGGCAGCAGGGCGGCGGGGCAGTGGGGATGTGGGGCGGCGGGGCAACGGGGCGGGGCGGCAGGGCAGTGGGGCAATTGCGGGGCGGGGCAACGGGGCGGCGGGGCAGCGGGATGCGGGGCAGTGGGGCGGCGGGGCTTGACAGCGGGGTCGCGGGGCAGCGGGGCGGTTCAGCGGGGCGGGGTGGCGGGGCAGCAGGACAGCGGGGCGGCAGGGCAGCGGGGTGGCGGGGCAGCGGTGCGACAGCCGGGCGGCGGCGGGGCAGCGGGGCAGGGCAGTGGGGCGGGGCAGAGGGGCGGGGCGGCAGGGTTGCGGGGCGGTGGGGCAGCAGGTTAGGTTAGGTTAGGTTAGGTTAAGGGTTAGGTTAGGTTAGGTTAGGTTAGGTTAAGGGTTAGGTTAGGTTAGGTTAGGTTAGGTTAGGTTGGGTTAGGTTAGGTTAGGTTAGGTTAGGGGCAGCGGGGCGGCAGGGCGGCGTGGCGGCAGGGCAGTGGGGCGGGGCGGCAGGGCAGTTGCGGGGCGGGGCAGCGGGGCGGCGTGGCAGCGGGGCGGCAGGGCATCGGGGCAGCGGGGCAGGGCAGCGGGGCGGCGGGGCAGCGGGGCGGGGCGGGGAGGCGGGGCAGTTGCGAGGCGGGGTAGCGGGGCGGCGGGGCAGCGGGATGCGGGGCAGCGGGGCGGGTCAGTGGGGCGGCGGGGCTTGACAGCGGGGCAGCAGGGCGTCGGAGCAGCGGGGCGGGGTGGCGGGGCGTCGGGGCAGCGGGGCAGGGCAGCGGGGCGGGGCAGTGGGGCAGTTGCGGGGCGGGGTGGCGGGGCGTCGGGGCAGCGGGGCGTCGGGGCGGCGGGGCAGCGGGGCGGGGCAGCGGGGCGGGGCAGTTGCGGGGCGGGGCAGCGGGGCGTCGGGGCAGCGGGGCGGGGCAGTGGGGCGGCGGGGCTGGACAGCGGGGCAGCGGGGCGTCGGGGCAGTGGGGCAGGGTGGCGGGGCAGCGGGGTGGCGGGGCAGCGGGGCGGCAGGGCAGCGGGGCGGCGGGGCAGCGGGGTGACAGCCGGGCGGCGGCGGGGCAGTGGGGCAGGGCAGTGGGGCGGGGCAGCGGGGCGGGGCGGCGGGGCAGCGGGGCAGCAGGTTAGGGGTTAGGTTAGGTTAGGTTAGGTTAGGTTAAGGGTTAGGTTAGGTTAGGTTAGGTTAGGTTGGGTTAGGTTAGGTTAGGTTTGGTTAGGTTAGGTTAGGTTAGGTTAGGTTAGGTTAGGTTAGGTTAAGGGTTAGGTTAGGTTAGGTTAGGTTAGGTTAGGTTGGGTTAAGGGTTAGGTTAGGTTAGGTTAGGTTAAGGGTTAGGTTAGGTTAGGTTAAGGGTTAGGTTAGGTTAGGTTAGGTTAGGTTAGGCTAGGTTAGGTTAGGGGCAGCGGGGCGGCAGGGCAGTTGCGGGGCGGGGCAGCGGGGCGGCGTGGCAGCGGGGCGGCAGGGCATCGGGGCAGCGGGGCGGGGCAGCGGGGCGGGGCGGGGATGCGGGGCAGTTGCGAGGCGGGGTAGCGGGGCGGCGGGGCAGCGGGGCAGCGGGATGCGGGGCAGCGGGGCGGGGCAGCAGGACGGCGGGGCTTGACAGCGGGGCAGCAGGGCGTCGGGGCAGCGGGGCGGCAGGGCAGCAGGGCGGCGGGGCAGCGGGATGCGGGGCAGCGGGGCGGGGCAGCGGGGCGGCGGGGCAGCAGGGCGGGGCAGCGGGGCGGGGCAGTGGGGCAGTTGCGGGGCGGGGCGGCGGGGCAGCGGGGCGTCGGGGCAGCGGGGCAGGGCAGTGGGGCGGCGGGGCTGGACATCGGGGCAGCGGGGCGTCGGGGCAGCGGGGCAGTGGGGCAGGGTGGCGGGGCAGCGGGGGTGGCGGGGCAGCGGGGCGGCAGGGCAGCGGGGCAGCGGGGTGACAGCCGGGCGGCGGCGGGGCAGTGGGGCAGGGCAGTGGGGCGGGGCAGCGGGGCGGGGCGGCGGGGCAGCGGGGCAGCAGGTTAGGGGTTAGGTTAGGTTAGGTTAGGTTAAGGGTTAGGTTAGGTTAGGTTAGGTTAGGTTAGGTTGGGTTAGGTTAGGTTAGGTTAGGTTAGGTTAGGTTAGGTTAGGTTAGGTTAAGGGTTAGGTTAGGTTGGGTTAGGTTAGGTTAGGTTAGGTTGGGTTAGGTTAGGTTAGGTTAAGGGTTAGGTTAGGTTAGGTTAGGTTAGGTTGGGTTAGGTTAGGTTAGGTTAGGTTAGGTTAGGTTGGGTTAGGTTAGGTTAGGTTAGGTTAGGTTAGGTTAGGGGCAGCGGGGCGGCAGGGCAGTTGCGGGGCGGGGCAGCGTGGCGGCGTGGCAGCGGGGCGACAGGGCATCGGGGCAGCGGGGCGGGGCAGCGGGGCAGCGGGGCGGGGCGGGGATGCGGGGTAGTTGCGAGGCGGGGTAGCGGGGCGGCAGGGCAGCAGGGCGGCGGGGCAGCGGGATGCGGGGCAGCGGGGCGGGGCAGCGGGGCGGCGGGGCAGCGGGGCGGGGCAGCGGGGCGGGGCAGTGGGGCAGTTGCGGGGCGGGGCGGCGGGGCAGCGGGGCGTCGGGGCAGCGGGGCGGGGCAGTGGGGCGGCGGGGCTGGACAGCGGGGCAGCGGGGCGTCGGGGCAGCGGGGCAGTGGGGCAGGGTGGCGGGGCAGCGGGGTCGCGGGGCAGCGGGGCGGCAGGGCAGCGGGGCGGCGGGGCAGCGGGGTGACAGCCGGGCGGCGGCGGGGCAGTGGGGCAGGGCAGTGGGGCGGGGCAGCGGGGCGGGGCGGTGGGGCAGCGGGGCAGCAGGTTAGGGGTTAGGTTAGGTTAAGGGTTAGGTTAGGTTAGGTTAGGTTAGGTTAGGTTAGGTTAAGGGTTAGGTTAGGTTAGGTTAGGTTGGGTTAGGTTAGGTTAGGTTAGGTTAGGTTAAGGGTTAGGTTAGGTTAGGTTAGGTTAGGTTGGGTTGGGTTAGGTTAGGTTAGGCCCGGTAGTCTGCCCCGGTTAGGCTATGTTAGGTTAGGTCCCGGTAGTTTGCCCCGGTTAGGTCTCGGTAGGTTAGGTTAGGTTAGGTTAGGTTAGGTTAGGTTAGGTTAGGTTAGGTTAGGTTAGATTAGTATGCCCCGGTTAGGCTATGTTAGGTTAGGTCCCGGTAGTCTGCCCCGGTTAGGTCCCGGTAGTATGCCCCGGTTAGGCTATGTTAGGTTAGGTCCCGGTAGTCTGCCCCGGTTAGGCTATGTTAGGTTAGGTCCCGGTAGTTTGCCCCGGTTAGGTCCCGGTAGTCTGTCCCGGTTCTGTTATGTTAGGTTAGGTCCCGGTAGTCTGCCCCGGTTAGGTCCCGGTAGTCTGCCCCGGTTAGGTCCCGGTAGTCTGTCCCGGTTCTGTTATGTTAGGTTAGGTCCCGGTAGTCTGCCCCGGTTAGGTCCCGGTAGTCTGCCCCGGTTAGGCTATGTTAGGTTAGGTCCCGGTAGTTTGCCCCGGTTAGGTCTCGGTAGGTTAGGTTAGGTTAGGTTAGGTTAGGTTAGGTTAGGTTAGGTTAGGTTAGGTTAGGTTAGTATGCCCCGGTTAGGCTATGTTAGGTTAGGTCCCGGTAGTCTGCCCCGGTTAGGTCCCGGTAGTCTGCCCCGGTTAGGCTATGTTAGGTTAGGTCCCGGTAGTCTGCCCCGGTTAGGTCCCGGTAGTCTGTCCCGGTTCTGTTATGTTAGGTTAGGTCCCGGTAGTCTGCCCCGGTTAGGTCCCGGTAGTCTGTCCCGGTTCTGTTATGTTAGGTTAGGTCCCGGTAGTCTGCCCCGGTTAGGTCCCGGTAGTCTGCCCCGGTTAGGCTATGTTAGGTTAGGTCCCGGTAGTTTTCCCCGGTTAGGTCTCGGTAGGTTAGGTTAGGTTAGGTTAGGTTAGGTTAGGTTAGGTTAGGTTAGGTTAGGTTAGGTTAGGTTAGGTTAGTATGCCCCGGTTAGGCTATGTTAGGTTAGGTCCCGGTAGTCTGCCCCGGTTAGGTCCCGGTAGTCTGCCCCGGTTAGGCTATGTTAGGTTAGGTCCCGGTAGTCTGCCCCGGTTAGGCTATGTTAGGTTAGGTCCCGGTAGTTTGCCCCGGTTAGGTCCCGGTAGTCTGTCCCGGTTCTGTTATGTTAGGTTAGGTCCCGGTAGTCTGCCCCGGTTAGGTCCCGGTAGTCTGCCCCGGTTAGGTCCCGGTAGTCTGTCCCGGTTCTGTTATGTTAGGTTAGGTCCCGGTAGTCTGCCCCGGTTAGGTCCCGGTAGTCTGCCCCGGTTAGGCTATGTTAGGTTAGGTCCCGGTAGTTTGCCCCGGTTAGGTCTCGGTAGGTTAGGTTAGGTTAGGTTAGGTTAGGTTAGGTTAGGTTAGGTTAGGTTAGGTTAGTATGCCCCGGTTAGGCTATGTTAGGTTAGGTCCCGGTAGTCTGCCCCGGTTAGGCTATGTTAGGTTAGGTCCCGGTAGTCTGCCCCGGTTAGGCTATGTTAGGTTAGGTCCCGGTAGTCTGCCCCGGTTAGGCTATGTTAGGTTAGGTCCCGGTAGTCTGCCCCGGTTAGGCTATGTTAGGTTAGGTCCCGGTAGTTTGCCCCGGTTAGGTCCCGGTAGTCTGTCCCGGTTCTGTTATGTTAGGTTAGGTCCCGGTAGTCTGCCCCGGTTAGGTCCCGGTAGTCTGTCCCGGTTCTGTTA
>JAWZYT010000966.1:110000-125000 GCA_034508575.1 Petrolisthes manimaculis | reverse complement strand
AGATGCATGCACAAATCGACTTTTTGGGCCCAAAAAACGTGTTTTAGCATTTTTTTGCCTGAAAATTGAAATTTTTCTAGAACAATGTAGACATGTACAAATCGCTTCTGAGACCCAAAAAACTCGATTTTTCGGTGTTTTTAGGCTAAATTTGGGATATAAACGGGTATCGAAGATGCATGCACAAATCGACTTTTTGGGCCAAAAAAAAAACGTGTTTTAGCATTTTTTTGCCTGAAAATTGAAGTTTTTCTATCACAGTACAAATCGCTTCTGAGACCAAAAAACCCCGATTTTTCGGTGTTTTTAGGCTAAATTTGGGAAATAAACGGGTATCGAAGATGCATGCACAAATCGACTTTTTGGGCCAAAAATTTTATGGCGAATGTGACACTCCCCTTCACCAGGATTCACAAAGTGATACCATACATCTACATTCGGCTTAAAAAGTCAGAAAGCAAATTATCCCTTCCCTTTATGGCCCTGATTGTGAATGAATAATTCTGTAAAAGCAGGGACCATCTTAGTAACCTTGAATTTTCTGGTTTCTTTCTTTTTAGATACTCTAAAGCAGAATGATCAGTGCACAAAACAAATTCCTTTCCATAAAGGTATTGATCAAACTTTTTCAGGGCAAATATCATGGCGAGACATTCTCTCTCCACAACTGAATATCTAGTCTCTCTGGACTGCAACTTGCGACTTGCATAAGCCACGGGGAGGAGTTCTCCTTCAAATTCCTGAAGTAGCGCTGCCCCCAAGGCATAAGCTGACGCGTCAGTCTGGACCACAAACGGTATCGTAAAATCAGGTGCTCTGAGGATGGGAAAAGTGATTAGACATTGTTTTAAAAAGTCAAATGCATCTTGGTGTACATTTTCCCACTTTAACTGATTTGGGCATCTTGACTTCAGCAAATCCGTGAGTGAGACTGTCACATGAGAATAATGTGGTATGAACCTCTGATACCATCCTATGAGACCCAGAAACGATCTTAATTGTCTTTTTGTGTATGGTGCAGGTGTTTCTATGATTCTTTGCACTGTGTCATCTACAGGGGTAATTCTTCCCTTTCCCACCTTATGACCTAGGAAGGTTACGGTTTCATACCCGAACAAACATTTAGAAGGTCTCACTGTAAGTCCAGACTCTCTTATCTTCTCAAACAACCCTCGTAAGACCTTAAGATGTTCGTTCCAAGTAGTTGTATGACAGAGTACATCATCCATATAGTTATTGATATTATCTAAACCCTGTAAGAGTTTCCTCATCATTTTGTTATAGGTACTTGGCGAGTTCACCAAACCAAAGGGCATTCTAGCAAAATGATAATTCCCATTAGGACCCACAAACCCAGTGTATTGTTTTGATTCTTCATCCTTCTTAATCTGCCAGAATCCCTTGCTAATATCTAACTTCGAGAAGAAAGTTTTTCCTTTTATACTTGTAAGTATGTCATCAGGTTTGTTCATTGGCTCACAATCGAATTTAGTTATTTTATTCAATGACTTATAGTTTACACAGAACCTGAAGGTGTTGTCTGGCTTCTTGACTAATACTATTGGAGCACAATACTCAGAATTAGACTTCTCAATGATTCCTTCCTGTAACATATTTTCAATTTCTTTCTCTACAGACAATCTGGTAGAAAATGGAATGGGATAAGGCTTTTCTCTAATGGGAGATTGATCTGTGACATTTATGACATGTTTCACCAGGTCGGTTAAACCTGGCTTATCTGTAAATATGTCCTTATACTCATAAATCAAATTCTTAAGCCCTGCCGTTTGGTTTGGAGACAAGTCCAAATTTACATTCACCATTGTAAAATCTTCCTGACCTTGAATTTCACATGTCTCAATTGGTACATCATCTGCATATGTATCCATAGATTCAATGACAGATACAGATATGGCTACATTTCCATCAGAATCAGCATCTAAATTATTATCAATACTTCTACTCTCGTATTTCTTCAACAGGTTTGCATGGAAAAGTTTACATTTATCTTCACTTATCTTCACCTTATAATCTAAATCACCCACCTTCTCTATTATTTCAAAGGGACCTTTCCAATTGAGTAACAGCTTGTTAGAGTCTGTTGGTAGGAGTAACAGGACCTTATCTCTAACTTGAAATGGTTTCTTTCTAGCCTTTTTATCATAATGATGTTTATATTTTACTGAGGCTCCTTCCAAACTATGTTGTACTAGTTTACAGGTCTCCTCAAGTCTGTTTCTCAAATTGGTTACATACTCGTATGTAGTTAGTACATCATCATTCTCCCTGTCTTTGGTCCACAATTCTTTTAAAAGTTTAACTGGTCCATTCACCGTGCGCCCATATAAAAGCTCGAAAGGCGCGAACCCTGTGCTAGCCTGTGGGACCTCTCTATATGCAAAGAGAACAGCTGGCAGATATCTATCCCAATCTTCCGGCCGCTCCTGACACATCTTCCTAAGCATTGCCTTAAATGTACCATTAAACCTTTCATTCAGCCCATTTGCCATAGGGTGGTACGGAGTGGTAAATGCTTGCTTCACACTAATAAGCCTACACACCTCCGTCATGAGCCGAGAGGTGAATTGTGAACCTCTATCACTCAGAATTTCTTTCGGAAATCCTACTCTACAAAATATGACCAAGAGTGCTTCTGCAACTCTTTCTGTATCTATTGTGGGGAGTGGTATTGCTTCAGGCCACCTGGTGGCGTAGTCTACACAAGTTAATATATATCTATTCCCTTGAGAGGATACTGGCGTTATTGGTCCTACCAAATCAATAGCAACCTTATGAAAGGGAGTTGATATCAACGGGGTTTTACCTAAAGGGGCCTTCCCTGTTCTACCCTTAGGTATTGTACGTTGACACGCATCACAACTATTACACCACCTCTTTACATCCCCAGTCACACCAGGCCAATAAAAGCTTTCCAAAACTCTATCTAAAGTCTTTGCTATCCCCATATGACCTCCCATTAACGACTCGTGAGCAAGCATTAAGACCCTTTCCCTACGTCCTGTTGGTAACAATAACTGTTTAATAGAATCCCCACTTTTCTTAACATATACTCTATACCAAAGCAAATTTTCACCCTGAAAACCGTCATATTTGTTAGAGTTTCTACTTCCCTGGATGAAGCGAAGCAGTGTCTCATCTTCCTCCTGTTGTTCGTAAGTGACAGGGTTATCTTGTGGAGCCATATGGTCGAGGTCAGCTACTTTCAGGGGTCGTAGGGGTCGATCCTTCTTCCGTTGTCGTTCACGGGTCTCCACTGCAGCAACAGTCTCAATGAAGGGGTCTTCCTCAATATCAGATGAAGAGATTGCAATACTGTCGAGGTCAGATGTCTGAGTAGCCACTTCCATATTGGTAGCTGAAGATACTGTAGAGGCAACTGGGTCTGTGGTCTCGTATTGACTAACCACCTCCGCTGGTATCCCACTTGGTGTTTCTACTGATATCGCAGCTTCAGGGATATTACCTATTATCAGGTCACAGATGGAGTTTTCCATGCAGATAGCTTCCACCTCACCCGAACAGTAAGGAGTATGCACATAGATACGGGCAACAGGGCAAAGTCTAGCAGTATTGTCTATTAAAACACACTGTCTTACATTGCCAGTCATCTGTTCCGGACGAACGAGTCTTGTCTTCACCACAACTCCAGTACAGCCTGTGTCCCGCAATACCTTCACTGGCTTCTCATTGACGTAACCATCCTCCTGCACTAGTCTTGAATCAATTGATCCTAAACCAATGACCAAAGGTACCTTCTCACCTGTCGGAAGAGTGACCAGCCGTTCCTCCTCCATACATAGGGCTGCATTCACTTCCTTCTTGACGGGTTTGTTGGGTTGTGATGATGTGGGTGTAGTCACCGGCGTTTGATTTGGCTTGGAGTAGGTCCTACAGTCACGAGCCATATGACCCACCTTGTCACAGAGAAAACACCGTCCTTCACGATACGCTCGACGTGAAACATTCCCAGAAGATGTGTTCGTCTGCGTTTCACTGAGTTGGTTGTCCTGTTTGATAACTTTTCTCTCAGAATATTCTCTAGGACTATTGTAGAGGGGTCCACCATGAGCTGCCAGGAATTTCTCGGCCAAATTCACCATCTCCGTTAAAGATTTGGGTGTCTTTTCCTTTAGAAACATCCTTAGGTCGTTGCGACATTTCCCTAAAAACTGTTCCCTGATGATTAAATCTCGGAGGTCTGTATAGTCCTGCTCCATGCCTGTCAGGTCTATCCAGCAATCGAAGTACCGGCTTATCCTCGATGAAAACTGCATAACTGTCTCACTTTTGTCAGGCTGAGTTTCTCTAAACTTTTTCCGATAACCTTCCTCAGTCAGCATATAACGTAGTAAAATAACTTTCTTCACTTCATCATAATTATTCACCCGTGTTATCGGCAGACTGATATATGCCTCGAGTGCCTTACCAGTCAATAAAGGACTTAAATACACACCCCAGTTGTCTCTTTCCCACTTGTTGGCTGAAGCATATCTCTCAAACCTTTCTAAATATGCATCCACATCATCCACTTGTTCATTAAATTTCGGTAGTTTCGGTTTTGGGGTTTCCATCACAGTTCCTGTACTTCCTCGATTTTCTCGAAGTTGTTCCAGTTGGATCTGATGAGTTCTTTCTTTCTCTTTCTCAAGCTTTAAGTATTCACGTTCTTTTTCTTTTTCTTGGTTTAAGTATTCACGTTCTTTTTCTTTTTCTTCCAATTCTTTAATTCTGTGTTCATATTCTATTTCTCTAATTCTAGCACGTTCTGCTCTCGATATTTTCTGTTGTTCTTCAACGAACATCCTTAGGTCATCACCTTCGTATCCCAATTCTCTTCCCACTTTGAGAAGCTCTGACCATTGAGCATACTCACTCATCTTGACAGATCAGGATATCTTCACGAGCTCAGCACAGTCTGAATGTATCTTTAACACTTCCCTGTAGTCTATAACCACAGCGTTTGCCACGATTCCCGGGTCTGGGCACCATTAATTGTCACGGAACGTTATAATCGCTGCTGGGTTATAGGTAAACACAGGGATGTATTTTCTTCGTATAATATAAAAACATATGTACACTCAGGTTTATAAGGGTGTATAAGGGTTCTGGGCAGTCCCTGTCTTGGGAGTCCTCTCTGCCAACCCTCTCCGAGCCGTGTCTCTGGCTATTCTGTCCTCCAACTCTCTCTCTACTCATTAATACACTTCTTCCTGCCAAAAACAGTTCACAAAAACAACTCGATACCATAAATAGTTCATACAATACAATACAACCCGATACCATAAACAGTTCATAAACAGTTTATCCCAGGATGATCCATTTAACACCCATATTACATTACATAACACTTAAATAACAAAGAAACACATTCTTACAACATATATATTATTACAAACTCAAGACTCAAAAATGAACATAGGGAAAAACAGAACAAAAATGCTCCAATAACCACCAGACATCGAGGAACCGAATATAGGCCTGTTTCGACAGTCACATCGAAACAACAGGCCTACATTCGGTCTGCCTCATTTTATGGCGAATGTGACACTCCCCCCCATACTTTAACATTTCAGCAGTTATCCCATCTACCCCCGGTGCCTTTCCCATCTTCAACTTTCCTATTGCTTTCCTAATCTCGTCCCTTCCTAATTCTCCCTGTATATCCTGTCGTCTACCACCTGCCTCCATCCCCATGCATATCACCACCGCCTCCCCTCCCGTCCCGTCCCTTCATTCATCAAACGATCAAAATGTCTCTTCCACACTTCTCTCACTTCCACTCACAGTAACTCCATCCTCTTTCTTCATTCTCACACTACCAGACTTTCCTTCTCCTCTTTCTCTTTTCACCTCCTTCCAGAACAGTTTCTTATTTTCCCTAAACTTCTTACTTAATTTCCTACCAAACTCCTCATCCACTCTCCTTTTACTCTCACTCACCAACCTCTTCACTTGCCTCTTACAAACATTGTATTCTCTCTTCCACCTCTCTTTCACTTCCTCTGGCACATTCCTCTGTAGTGTTCTCTTAAATGCCTCCCTTTTCATCGCTATTGCATTTTTCACTTCCTCGGTCCACCATGCACTCCCTTTCTTGCCCCTCTTCTTCTTCTTCTTATACCCCACTACCTCTGTTACTGTTCTCATTACTATTTCCTTAAACACTTCATACATCTCATTCACTCCCACTCCCTCCCCTATACTCAACCTTGCATCCTCAAGCACCTCACCCACCCTCCTCTTATATACCTCTTTATACTCACCATCATTCAATCTTCCACTTGCTACCTCCCTTTCGTTCTCCCCTCTATCCTTCCTTCTATACTCCCACTTTGCCCGGACCCTAATCCTTGCCAACACCACATAATGGTCAGAACACTGGAACATGCCTCTTACCACTCTTGCATCCATCACATCTTTTCTCAACCTTTCATCAACAGCTATGTAATCAATCAGACTCATCTGCTCACCCCTTTCATCTCTCCTCTTCCATGTGTACCTGTGGATCAGTTTGTGCTCGAAGCAGGTGTTGGCGAGGAACAACCCCGCCTCAGCACACAGATCCACCAGGAACTCACCATTCTCATTTATTCCATTCACACCCCACTTGCCTACTACATTTCCTCTTCTCTCATTCCATACTTTCCCATTCATGTCTCCTATCATCACTATCCTCCTCCCACATGCTCCTCTCAGATAACTAATTTCCACCGCACCTATTCTAGACTGTTGAGCCAATGCCATCTCTAAAGAAGGCCTGTGTGTTCGGCAGCGATACAGACATGACGTCACAAACGTGGGTGGCCGCCTGCCGCCACCAGAGGGACAGAGGAACAGTGCACCAACTTGCCAAGGCAGCTGGCACCTCAGTCAGCGTCCATTTTTGCCCTTTTCCAAAGCCAAGGGGTCCCGAATGTGTTTTGCATGTGCTTTTGGGGTTCCTTGTTTGTTTACCCTCCACTGGATTAAATACAATACAAGGTGAGCATTTTATATTTGAGTAGTTGCTGTAATTTAAACAGACAAGCCATAAATGGTAAACTGTTATCCCAGATCCGTATATTTGAATATCTTGGGAGAAACACTTGAGTTATTTTTTGTGGCAGTTCACCTATTCCATAGTGGTTTTAAGGGGAATGTGTCTTTTGGTCCTTTATAGTGCCATGATTCCTCCAAAGTATAATACCGGTATGTCAGGAAACGGGAACAGGTTAACAATAATAATAGTGTCCTGTTGCTTGGAATAGTTTCAATTATACTGTGGAGCTGCTATAACGAAACAGGAGGATAAGGTATATCTGTTATAATATAGCTGTAGTATGAAATATGGTGCTGACGTGGGCAAATCTTAAATCCCAGGTTAGGTTAGGTATGGTAACATAAATACTCTTTCCTCAATACTTTGGTCAAAAATTATTAGAATAATTATGAGTGTCTATGAAAAAGTTAATTAAATTGTAAAAATCCAAGTGGACCTGTTCTTCAGAATTATGGTGTGACACAAGCCTACAAATTATATTACAGTATACATTTTGTGCTGTAGGTTATTATATTTTCTTAATACTGTATCCCTCAGTACCTGTCATCAATTATTATCCTGCCAAAGTTTCATCTCCTTACCTTACACAGGTACACTATATTATGAGTACCTATGAACACGTAAAGTAAGTTGGAAGACTCCAAGTGGAACTGGTTTTCAGAATTATGGTGTGTGACACAAGCCTATACATTATGTGATACAATTTGTGCTGTACATTATTATATTTTCTTAATATACCTCAGTACTTGTCATCAATAAGTATCCTACCAAAGTTTCATCTCCTTACCTTACACTATAAAGTACAGGATTTCCCCCCAAAAATTTGCTCACTCCTTGACTGGCCATTAC
Organism: Petrolisthes manimaculis; assembly: GCA_034508575.1. NCBI lineage: Eukaryota > Metazoa > Arthropoda > Malacostraca > Decapoda > Porcellanidae > Petrolisthes > Petrolisthes manimaculis. The sequence goes on along the minus strand of JAWZYT010000966.1, from coordinate 117,091 downwards.
TCATATACAAGTATTTTGTTTTTATTTTGGTGTTTATTGACATAGATACAAGTCTAATGAGTTAGAGAAAATAACATAACTAATATATATACAGTAGGCCTGTTGTGATGTATAAAGGAAATATAATACTGTACAGTACTGTTGCCTATATATGATGCTGCAGTACTGGAAGAATAATTTTATTGTTTTTTTATGTTTTTTTGTGTACAGCCTACAGTACAGTCAGCACTGTACTAAACATGAACAGATCTATATTCTTTAAATTATATATTGTACAGTACAGTACATTGTTCCTACAGTATAAATCTAATGACATTTCATATAGGAGGCCCATTTATGTACAGTACGGTACAGTATTTATATTTTTGTACCCACGTTTTTAAAAATACATTTGTATTTTTGTACCAAGCTTTATTTATAATTTCCTATCTAAACATGAACATATCTTTATCCACTGAAATGCTGAATATTGTTCCTACAGTATAAATCCCATATGAGGCCAACTTAAACATTTTTATTTTTGTACCCATATTCTTTAAACGTCTCTCCCTTTTTTTAACTTTACATTGTATATTCTTGTTTATTTCATTGTAATTATTATTGCAGATGCCAAGGGGATGTTGTGTTCCTGGATGCAAGGCCAATTATAAGACCTTTGAGGTGTCTGCATTCCGATCCCCTTCTGATGAAAGACGACGGCTGCAATGGGTAAAGGCTATCCATAGGGAAGACTTCACACCATCCACTACTTCAGTGGTCTGTGCCAGACATTTTGAAGAGCATTTCATCATTAGGGAAGATAGTATTACACGTCCGGATGGAACTGTAATTACTGCCAAGAGAGGGACACCAGCTCTAGCAAAGGATGCATTCCCAACCATCTTTCCTAACCAGCCGAAGTACTTGTCAAAGGAAGCACCACCTGCTCACACAAACCCACAAGAAAGAAAAGACAAGATGCTTACAAGAGATGAAGTACAATTTCCAGTATGGATGGAAAATGACATGATAAACAGTTTTGAGGAGTTTGGTGATAAATTTGTTGGTAAGCTTTGTAAAGATTGGCTGTTTGTTTCCAGTGATTGTTGTGTGTGTCTTTTAAAACCCAATTGTGATGGCCAGCCAAATATAACTGCATCATTAAAGTGATGAAAGACTTGAAGGTTTTTATCTGGTATGAAAACATTGCATTCAATTTAAAAAAAATTGAGTGGCTTCTTGGATCAGAAATAAGAGTGATCGGTGGACAAAATTTGAAAATTTAATGAGTACGGTGGTAACTTGAGTTCTTACTCTAAATCTGCAGTCAGTGATGTTGACAAAATCCCTCACTGTATTCAAGTTATTAGGGAGGTGTTGGAAACTAAATCAGAAATGGAGAGTGAATCGGAAATTGACAGGAATTTAGAGTGTGGTGTGTTGTGGTTCTGTGGTGAACAGCTAAACATGTTTTCTAAAGAAAAAATGAGATACAGCTGTGAGTTTTTGGTTTTGGCCTATAAAATTTATTTATCATGATACTCACTGTACACAGACCTACGTGACACAAAAGTAATTATTCTCCCTCGTCCTGATTATCTAAGGAAGTTTAATGTAATCAGTGCAAATTCAGTGTTGATAGAAAATTCTCATGAACAGTTTTTGAGGGAAAATTTTCCTAAATTAAAGTGAAGAAAGATTGGTGAATGTCCTGCTTGATGAGATACATGTGGAAAAAAAATCTCGCATATAAAGGTGGTAAGATTTATAGTGCTTCTATAAATTCATGTGAACCTGCAACAACCATTCAGGCTTTTATTATTTCTTCTTTCTTTTCCAAATGCAGACATGTTACTGCTCTGTATCCAGTAAGCAATCTGACAGCAGACACACTCCTTGAGTTGACACACAAGGTTTTGGCATTCCTACATGACATAGGGTACAAAGTAGTATCATTAATATCTGACAACAACAGGGTAAAAAGAAACATGTTTGAGAAGATGTGTGGAGGTAGTCTTGCTTCCTCCATTTAAAATCCCTATGATTCAGGTGTGCCACTTTTCTTCCTTTTTTATTCAGTTCATCTATTTAAATGTATAAGGAATAATTGGTTGAGTCAGAAAAATCCCATACAGACTTTTGTAGTCCCTTCACCTTCTAACATTCAAATTCATAAGCAAGCAAGCCTTCAGCCATTAAAAGAATTGTATATAAAACAACGTAATAAGTATGTAAAGCTTGATCCAGGTTTGTCGGAGAAGATCCTTTTCCCTACTAATTTGGAACGACAAAATGTTCAGTATGTTGTACGACTGTTTGATGAAAAAACTGTGGCTGCACTAAAAACTGTGAATAGTTCTGATGTGTCAGGTACTGTTGTTTTCTTGGAACATATAATATCTTGGTGGCATATTGTAAATGTTAAAACTCCATATAAAGGTATCCATTTACGTCAGCAGGAATGTAACCCGATTAGGAATGATTCATCTACTGATCCAAGCCTCAAGTTTCTTAGCAATTTTGGTCTTTGGCTTAAGTCCTGGGAAAAGTTAGAAATGCCTCAATAAGGTAGGGTTGGTAAATTGTCAAGGGAAACATTCTTTGCTCTCAGACACACAACATCAACAATGATAAAGTTGTGTGATTATCTACTAGAACACAATGACTTTCAGTATGTACTACTTGGAAAATTTCAAACAGACAGGTTGGAAGATAGATTTGGACTGTATAGGAGGATGAGTGGTACAAATTATAATGTTGCTTTTGCTCAGGTGATGGAATCAGAAATTAAACTAAAAATCATGGATGTTCTCTCCATGGCTTCATCCAAGACAGGTCCCTTACCCCTCAATGATTTATGTAGCTCTAAAGGTGAACCAGACTCAAAATGTAGTTCTGTTGGCCACCTGGAAAAATTCAAGAGAGTTGAGGAATATGTGGAAGAGTAAACACTGTCAAAGGATGATGAAAGTGTGATGATTTTTATTGCTGGTTATGTTGCTCACAGTGTTAAAAAAAAGTTGAAATGTTCCGTATGTGTGAGTAGAGTCACTCTGGAGAAGAAACTTGAAGCTGAAATTCCTGACAGTTACCAGTATACAGTATAAAGATCCTTGATCGAGGTGGCCTGAAATGGCCAACAGATTTTACACTTTCTGTATGTACAGTATTTCAACCTACCAAGTATTCCAAGCTCTCATTGGTAAATTTAAGAAAGATTTTGTGCCCTGCAGCTGTCAAAGAAAAGTGCTAGTTCAGTTAGTCCTAAACTTTCTGTGGAGGGATTTTGATGCAAATGAATGTTGCCCCTGCAAAACATCAGTGCAGAACCTAATTTCAATGTGCATATGGCCTCTAACTAATATTCTGTTTAATAATTTCACAAAGACATATAACAATACAATAGTCAAAGAAAAAAATATGAAGATAAAACTATAAACACTCCAAAACTGAAGGTATAGATAGACCTATAGTGTGTACTGTACATTCTGACCTGAGCCACAATCATGGTAGTTTTCTTACTTGTTGACTTATATCTGGGAGTCAGAGAATGGAGTACTCGGTACTAGCCTACTAGGTTAGGTATAATTTATTGTAGTACAGTATACTGTATTCTCATTTTAATTGTTTAAAACAGGAATCATTTAAAATCTGAGAACAGAATACATGTTTAGTTCCACTGAAGTGAAAACACTTGTGAATAGCAACAGAAACCTGACCATTTTGTGCTTGATAGTAGTTAAAAATAAAATATATGTTGTACTTCAGTGTGTATTTTTACCCGTTATTATTATTTCACATGGTGTTGAGACTGAATGTTCTGCCCAAGTACACATAATTAACTACATAAATAACATAATTGAAAACTGATGCTAAGAAAAACCAATAAATAACCAAAAAGTAAGAGGCACTGATAAAATTACGGAAACAATGGTAAGGATCAAATTGCACCAGTCCACCCACGGCTGTGATGTAATCAATCCCACACCCAGGCCTTAAGATCAAGATGGCATTGGTTGAGCCCTACTCCATGTCCATGTTTCAGACACATATGTCAGTGTTGGCAGGATTATACTATTTCTCGGTCCCCTTTTCACTTCCATACTCGCGTGGTTTGGTCACCGAATTTAAAGAAGGATATAAGGAAATTGGAGAGGATACAACGAGCTGCAACCAAGATGATACCAGGTTTGGGGGACCTCCCTTATGAGGAGAGATTACTGAGATTGGATCTAATGACCCTGGAGCAGAGAAGAACAAGAGGAGATTTGATAGCAATGTATCGACTGCTGGAGGGAATGGAGAAAATTGACAGAGAGGATTTGATAGTGAGGGATGAGCGGACCACAAGAGGACATGGAAGGAAAGTGAAGAAGGGAAGATGCAGGAGAGACATTAAAAAGTATAGTTTTCCATATAGAACTGTTGATATTTGGAATGCTCTAGACAAAGAAGTGGTTAACGCCACAACAATACATAACTTTAAAAAGAAGTTGGATAAATATTGGGTTAATAGAGACGGGACAACACGAGCATAGCTCTTTCCGTATGTCACAAATAGGTAAATACAAATAGGTAAATACACCCACGCCAACACTCACCCACACCAGTACACACCCACGCCAACACTCACCCTCCCACGCCAACACTCACCCTCCCACGCCAACACTCACCCTCCCACGCCAACACTCACCCTCCCACGCCAGTACACACTCACGCCACGCCAACACGCGACCAACCCCCAGCCAAATAAAAGTCACTGGGGGCAATTTTGAACGAGTGTGTGTAATTATCGCCGGCAGAGCTAAGTGCTACTATCCTCTCTGTCGCTGTCTGGGGGCAATAAATGTCCTGGGGGTGAAGGGGTGTAGGGGTTGTTGTTGTTATTGGTCGATACACTGTAATTATACTAAACCATTCTAATCTGATGTAAATAAAGGCTACTAAACTAATATTATGCGTTACTATTAGGATAGATTTGATTTTTGTTTTCCTTTTTTTTTGGTGAAATGGAAAGTTTATTCCTCCTAAGTGATACTATTAGGATAGATTTCTTTTTTTGTGATATGGAAGGTCTGATTCCTCCTAACTATGCCAGAAAACAAACTCCTCAGTGGTTATCATAGGGGATGTATTTCATGGCATAGGTTGGAGGAATCAGAGACCTCCCAATTCACCAGTAATATCATTTTCCTTTTAAGATACTAAATTATACTTTGATAAATTTAACTAGACCAAACCAGAACAGATCACCTCAGATTAATTAAGGCCCCTGTGATCATGTATGAGACTTGGTGACTTCTAATTCCTCCTGACTATGCCACGAAACAAGCTCCTTCCATATAGGTGGTGTTTTATTGATGTATATGAAGGACTCACTAACCTTCAATTAATTTTCTTATAACATCACGAGGACCCTTCAGCAAAGCTATACTAAGCTATACTAGCAAACACCAAGCTAAGTTGAAACAAAAGTAATCCTGTATATTGACTATCTGTTTTGGCAACACTGTATTAGGGAATATTTGACAACTGATTTTTCTATGTATGTATCACAAATAACATATATTTTTCCTTCTTTTCAGGTAAGTGTTCCTTGAGCGCTTCTTAGTCAATCATGTTTATGCCCAAGAACGTGTCGTAAGTATCCTTCAGGGGGTAATACACTTGTGGTATGTATGTATGTATGTATGTACACTGGAACACTTTGAGTACTCCAGAGTATGCCAGGAAACATGCAGAAACAGATAAACAAATATATTAGTGGCCTGTTGTTTGGGATAGTTTTAAGGAATCAGTTACTCCACAAATTCCAACACTGTGAGCAACAAGCCCCTTTAAATGTAATCTGGGAATGAAAGGTGAGATACATAACCATACCATTCATTAGTAAGGTAATCTGCATCGTGGTATTGTTTAAAGAAATGCAATAATCATATCCAAAGATCCGATATTAGAGAACCATTCAGTATCCTGTCATAAGGTTTGTTTGACTGGGTGGGTCACAAATGGCCTAATATTTTGTTATCTGGTATCATGGTACCTATAAGATTGTAATGTTGATAATATTGCATCTATTTTACTAATAGCATTCCAACCTCGACCTTGCTGCCCAGTCCCCATCCCTCTCCCATCACCCCCACCCTCCCTCCCTCCCTCCCCTCTTCCCTCTTGGTCAGTACGGTAGCATTACAAAGTCTCCTACTGTACGTGGAAAAGTTCTTAGATGTGTGTGTGTGTGTGTGTGAATTTTTTTTCTGTCTCCCATCGTTATTGGGGGATCAGAGTCAGAGTTCTTATGTGAATTGACTTATCTGCACTGACAAACAGCCTGACCTGTGAGTGTGAGAGAGAGTGAGAGAGTGAGAGAAAGTGAGGGAGAGTGTGAGAGAGTGAGAGTGTGAGAGAGTGTGTGTGAGAGTGTGAGAGAGTGAGTGTGTGAGAGAGAGTGAGAGTGTGTGTGAGAGTGTGTGAGAGTGTGAGAGAGTGTGAGAGAGTGTGTGTGAGAGAGTGTGTGTGAGTGTGAGAGAGTGAGTGTGTGAGAGAGAGTGAGAGTGTGTGTGAGAGAGTGAGAGTGTGTGTGAGAGTGTGTGTGAGAGTGTGAGAGAGTGTGAGAGAGTGTGAGAGAGAGTGCATGATAGAGTGCGTGTGAGAGAGAGAGTGTGTGAGAGTGTGTGAGAGTGAGTGTGTGTGTGAGAGTGTGTGAGAGAGTGTGTGAGAGAGTGTGTGAGAGAGTGTGTGAGAGAGTATGTGAGAGTGTGTGAGAGAGTGTGTGAGAGAGTGTGTGAGAGAGAGTGTGTGAGAGAGAGTGTGTGAGAGAGAGTGTGTGAGAGAGAGTGTGTGAGAGAGAGTGTGTGAGAGAGAGTGTGTGAGAGAGAGTGAGAGAGTGAGTGTGAGAGTGTGTGTGTGAGGGTGTGTGTGTGTGAGAGTGTGTGTGAGTGTGAGAGTGTGTGAGAGAGAGGGTGAGTGTGTGAGAGAGAGGGTGAGTGTGTGAGAGAGGGTGAGTGTGAGAGAGAGGGTGAGTGTGTGAGAGAGAGGGTGAGTGTGTGAGAGAGAGGGTGAGTGTGAGAGAGAGGGTGAGTGTGTGAGAGAGGGTGAGTGTGAGAGAGAGG
>JAWZYT010000966.1:35000-82500 GCA_034508575.1 Petrolisthes manimaculis | reverse complement strand
GGCGGCAGGGCAGTTGCAGGGCGGGGCAGCGGGGCGGCGTGGCAGCGGGGCAGCAGGGCAGCGGGGCGGCAGGGCAGCGGGGCGGGGCAGCGGGGCGGCGGAGCAGCGGGGCGGGGCGGCGGGGCTGTTGCGAGGTGGGGTAGCGGGGCGGCGGGGCAGCAGGGCGGCGGGGCAGTGGGATGCGGGGCAGCGGGGCGGGGCAGTGGGGTGGCGGGGCTTGACAGCGGAGCAGCGGGGCGTCGGGGTAGCGGGGCGGGGCAGCGGGGCGGGGTGGTGGGGCAGCAGGGCAGCGGGGCGGCGGGGCAGCGGGGTGGCGGGGCAGCGGGGCGGGGCAGTCGGGCAGTTGCGGGGCGGGGTAGCGGGGCGGCGGGGCAGCGGGGCGGGGGAAGTGGGGCGGCGGGGCTGGACAGCGGGGCAGCGGGGCGTCGGGGCAGCAGGGCAGTGGGGCAGGGTGGCGGGGCAGCGGGGCAGCGTGGCAGCGGGGCGGCGGGGCAGCGGGGCGGCGGGGCGGCGGGGCGACAGCCGGGCGGCGGCGGGGCAGTGGGGCAGGGCAGTGGGGCGGGGCGGCGGGGCGGGGCGGCGGGGCAGCGGGGTAGCGGGGCAGCAGGTTAGGGGTTAGGTTAGGTTAAGGGTTAGGTTAGGTTAGGTTGGGTTAGGTTAGGTTAGGTTAGGTTAGGTTAGGTTAAGGGTTAGGTTAGGTTAGGTTAGGTTAAGGGTTAGGTTAGGTTAGGTTAGGTTAGGTTAAGGGTTAGGTTAGGTTAGGTTAGGTTAGGTTAGGTTAGGTTAGGTTAGGGGCAGCGGGGCGGGGCGGCGGGGCAGCGGGGCGGGGCAGCAGGGCAGTTGCGGAGCAGGGCAGCGGGGCGGCAGGGCGGCGGGGCAGCGGGGCGGCGGGGCGGGGCGGCGGGGCAGTTGCGAGGCGGGGTAGCGGGGCGGCGGGGCAGCAGGGCGGCGGGGCAGCGGGATGCGGGGCAGTGGGGTGGGGCAGTGGAGCGGCGGGGCTTGACAGCGGGGCAGCGGGGCAGCGGGGCAGCGGGGCGGCGCAGCGGGGCGGGGTGGCAGGGCAGCAGGGCAGCGGGGCGGCGGGGCGTCGGGGCAGCGGGGCGGGGCAGCGGGGCAGTTGCGGGGCGGGGTAGCGGGGCGTCGGGGCAGCAGGGCGGGGCAGTGGGGCGGCGGGGCTGGACAGCGGGGCAGCGGGGCGTCGGGGCAGTGGGGCAGGGTGGCGGGGCAGCGGGGCGGCGGGGCAGCGGGGCGGCGGGGCAGCGGGGCGACAGCCGGGCGGTGGCGGGGCAGTGGGGCAGGGCAGTGGGGAGGGGCAGCGGGGCGGGGCGGCGGGGCAGCAGGGTAGCGGGGCAGCAGGTTAGGGGTTAGGTTAGGTTAAGGGCTAGGTTAGGTTAGGTTAGGTTAGGTTAAGGGTTAGGTTAGGTTAGGTTGGGTTAGGTTAGGTTAGGTTAAGGGTTAGGATAGGTTAGGTTAGGTTAGGTTGGGTTGGGTTAGGTTAAGGGTTAGGTTAGGTTAAGGGTTAGGTTAGGTTAGGTTAGGTTAGGTTGGGTTAGGTTAGGTTAGGTTAAGGGTTAGGTTAGGTTAGGTTAGGTTAGGTTAGGTTAAGGGTTAGGTTAGGTTAGGTTAGGTTAGGTTAGGTTGGGTTGGGTTAGGTTAGGTTAGGTTAGGTTAGGTTAGGTTAGGTTAGGTCCCGGTAGTATACCAAGGTTAGGCTATGTTAGGTTAGGTCCCGGTAGTCTGCCCCGGTTAGGTCCCGGTAGTCTGTCCCGGTTCTGTTATGTTAGGTTAGGTCCCGGTAGTCTGCCCCGGTTAGGTCCCGGTAGTCTGTCCCAGTCCTGTTATGTTAGGTTAGGTCCCGGTAGTCTGCCCCGGTTAGGTCCCGGTAGTCTGTCACGGTCCTGTTATGTTAGGTTAGGTCCCGGTAGTCTGCCCCGGTTAGGTCCCGGTAGTCTGCCCCGGTTCTGTTATGTTAGGTTAGGTCCCGGTAGTCTGCCCCGGTTAGGTCTCGGTAGGTTAGGTTAGGTTAGGTTAGGTCCTAGTAGTCTGCCCCGGTTAGGCTATGTTAGGTTAGGTCCCGGTAGTCTGCCCCGGTTAGGCTATGTTAGGTTAGGTCCCGGTAGTTTGCCCCGGTTAGGTCCCGGTAGTCTGTCACGGTCCTGTTATGTTAGGTTAGGTCCCGGTAGTCTGCCCCGGTTAGGTCCCGGTAGTCTGTCCCGGTTCTGTTATGTTAGGTTAGGTCCCGGTAGTCTGCCCCGGTTAGGTCTCGGTAGGTTAGGTTAGGTTAGGTTAGGTTAGGTTAGGTTAGGTTAGGTTAGGTTAGGTTAGGTTAGGTTAGGTCCTGGTAGTCTGCCCCGGTTAGGTCCCGGTAGTCTGTCCCGGTTCTGTTATGTTAGGTTAGGTCCCGGTAGTCTGCCCCGGTTAGGCTATGTTAGGTTAGGTCCCGGTAGTCTGCCCCGGTTAGGCTATGTTAGGTTAGGTCCCGGTAGTTTGCCCCGGTTAGGTCCCGGTAGTCTGTCCCGGTTCTGTTATGTTAGGTTAGGTCCCGGTAGTCTGCCCCGGTTAGGTCCCGGTAGTCTGTCCCGGTTCTGTTATGTTAGGTTAGGTCCCGGTAGTCTGCCCCGGTTAGGTCCCGGTAGTCTGTCCCGGTCCTGTTATGTTAGGTTAGGTCCCGGTAGTCTGCCCCGGTTAGGTCCCGGTAGTCTGTCACGGTCCTGTTATGTTAGGTTAGGTCCCGGTAGTCTGCCCCGGTTAGGTCCCGGTAGTCTGTCCCGGTTCTGTTATGTTAGGTTAGGTCCCGGTAGTCTGCCCCGGTTAGGTCTCGGTAGGTTAGGTTAGGTTAGGTTAGGTTAGGTTAGGTTAGGGTAGGTTAGGTTAGGTTAGGTTAGGTTAGGTTAGGTTAGGTTAGGTCCTGGTAGTCTGCCCCAGTTAGGTCCCGGTAGTCTGTCCCGGTTCTGTTATGTTAGGTTAGGTCCCGGTAGTCTGCCCCGGTTAGGCTATGTTAGGTTAGGTCCCGGTAGTCTGCCCCGGTTAGGCTATGTTAGGTTAGGTCCCGGTAGTTTGCCCCGGTTAGGTCCCGGTAGTCTGTCCCGGTTCTGTTATGTTAGGTTAGGTCCCGGTAGTCTGCCCCGGTTAGGTCCCGGTAGTCTGTCCCGGTTCTGTTATGTTAGGTTAGGTCCCGGTAGTCTGCCCCGGTTAGGTTCCGGTAGTCTGTCCCGGTCCTGTTATGTTAGGTTAGGTCCCGGTAGTCTGCCCCGGTTAGGTCCCGGTAGTCTGTCCCGGTCCTGTTATGTTAGGTTAGGTCCCGGTAGTCTGCCCCGGTTAGGTCCCGGTAGTCTGTCCCGGTCCTGTTATGTTAGGTTAGGTCCCGGTAGTCTGCCCCGGTTAGGTCCCGGTAGTCTGTCCCGGTCCTGTTATGTTAGGTTAGGTCCCGGTAGTCTGCCCCGGTTAGGTCCCGGTAGTCTGTCCCGGTTCTGTTATGTTAGGTTAGGTCCCGGTAGTCTGCCCCGGTTAGGTCTCGGTAGGTTAGGTTAGGTTAGGTTAGGTCCCAGTAGTCTGCCTCGGTTAGGCTATGTTAGGTTAGGTCCCGGTAGTCTGCCCCGGTTAGGCTATGTTAGGTTAGGTCCCGGTAGTTTGCCCCGGTTAGGTCCCGGTAGTCTGTCACGATCCTGTTATGTTAGGTTAGGTCCCGGTAGTCTGCCCCGGTTAGGTCCCGGTAGTCTGTCCCGGTTCTGTTATGTTAGGTTAGGTCCCGGTAGTCTGCCCCGGTTAGGTCCCGGTAGTCTGTCCCGGTCGTGTTATGTTAGGTTAGGTCCCGGTAGTCTGCCCCGGTTAGGTCCCGGTAGTCTGTCCCGGTCGTGTTATGTTAGGTTAGGTCCCGGTAGTCTGCCCCGGTTAGGTCCCGGTAGTCTGTCCCGGTCCTGTTATGTTAGGTTAGGTCCCGGTAGTCTGCCCCGGTTAGGTCCCGGTAGTCTGTCCCGGTCCTGTTATGTTAGGTTAGGTCCCGGTAGTCTGCCCCGGTTAGGTCCCGGTAGTCTGTCCCGGTCCTGTTATGTTAGGTTAGGTCCCGGTAGTCTGCCCCGGTTAGGTCCCGGTAGTCTGTCCCGGTCCTGTTATGTTAGGTTAGGTCCCGGTAGTCTGCCCCGGTTAGGTCCCGGTAGTCTGCCCCGGTTAGGTCCTGGTAGTCTGCTGTGGTCTAGGTTAGGTTAGGTAATATTACTATTACTACTAATATTACTACTACTACTACTAATTATAATAGGAAGAGGTTAGGTTAAATAAGGCTTGGTTTGGTTAGGCTGTCGAGAAGAAGCCCAAAAAATTTTTTATTTCGCCTCTAAATCCAAAAAATGGCCCCCCAAGCCCTTGTTTTACCCTCCCCCACCCCACCAACCACCCCGGCGGCTTACGACCTTATATATATTCAACAAAAATCGCCAACACCCCCATTTTAGCCAATCACAACTCACCTTGGGGCTACAAAACTTGGCTACAAAACATTGGTAACACTGCTTCTACCCTACACACTTGGGCTACAGGTGGCTAGTGGTGGCTACAACACCATGGCAACACTGCATTTACACATTCGAGTCATTTTCAATTTTCATCTACTATATTGCACACCTTTATACTTCACTTTACTCTACAGGATTTTTAATACTACTATTTCACTTTTAGTACACATTATTCGTTTTCAAGGGCATTATTTTCATTTCATTTCATTGCAAATGTTTCTTTGTTTACATGTGTGTGTGAGAGAGAAAGAGAGAGAGAGTCGTAAGTATAGCCAGAACAAAAGCCTGAATTGGCAATACTACTACTACTACTAGTACTACTACTTCTACTACTACTACTACTACTACTACTAATAATAATAATAATAATAATAATAATAATAATACAGGTAATAATAGTAGTAATAATAATAATAATGAATAATTTATAATCTATATATCTAATATATAATAGCATGGTGTATATAAACACGTTTTCTTTAGTGGTAGAAACGGGATAGAAAATTGGTTCAGTTCATCCCTATATAAGTCAGATTTCCCTGCCTCCCTGCCTGCCTACCTGCCTCCCTACCTGCCTGCCTCCCTACCTACCTGCCTGCCTGCCTACCTGCCTGCCTGCCTACCTGCCTGCCTGCCTCCCTACCTGCCTGCCTGCCTCCCTACCTGCCTGTCTGCCTGCCTACCTGCCTGCCTGCCTACCTCCCTACCTACCTGCCTCCCTACCTGCCTGCCTGCCTGTTAAAACACGTTTTTTGGGCCAAAAAAACGTGTTTTAGCATTTTTTTTGCCTGAAAATTGAAATTTTTCTAGCACAGTACAAATCGACTTTTTGGGCCAAAAAAACGTGTTTTAGCATTTTTTTTGCCTGAAAATTGAAATTTTTCTAGCACAGTACAAATCGACTTTTTGGGCCAAAAAAACGTGTTTTTGCATTTTTTTTGCCTGAAAATTGAAATTTTTCTAGCACAGTACAAATCGACTTTTTGGGCCAAAAAAACGTGTTTTAGCATTTTTTTTGCCTGAAAATTGAAATTTTTCTAGCACAGTACAAATCGACTTTTTGGGCCAAAAAAACGTGTTTTAGCATTTTTTTTGCCTGAAAATTGAAATTTTTCTAGCACAGTACAAATCGACTTTTTGGGCCAAAAAAACGTGTTTTAGCATTTTTTTTGCCCGAAAATTGAAATTTTTCTAGCACAGTACAAATCGACTTTTTGGGCCAAAAAAACGTGTTTTTGCATTTTTTTTGCCTGAAAATTGAAATTTTTCTAGCACTGTACAAATCGACTTTTTGGGCCAAAAAAACGTGTTTTAGCATTTTTTTTGCCTGAAAATTGAAATTTTTCTAGCACTGTACAAATCGACTTTTTGGGCCAAAAAAACGTGTTTTTGCATTTTTTTTGCCTGAAAATTGAAATTTTTCTAGCACAGTACAAATCGACTTTTTGGGCCAAAAAAACGTGTTTTAGCATTTTTTTTGCCTGAAAATTGAAATTTTTCTAGCACAGTACAAATCGACTTTTTGGGCCAAAAAAACGTGTTTTAGCATTTTTTTTGCCTGAAAATTGAAATTTTTCTAGCACTGTACAAATCGACTTTTTGGGCCAAAAAAACGTGTTTTAGCATTTTTTTTGCCTGAAAATTGAAATTTTTCTAGCACAGTACAAATCGACTTTTTGGGCCAAAAAAACGTGTTTTAGCATTTTTTTTGCCTGAAAATTGAAATTTTTCTAGCACAGTACAAATCGACTTTTTGGGCCAAAAAAACGTGTTTTAGCATTTTTTTTGCCTGAAAATTGAAATTTTTCTAGCACAGTACAAATCGACTTTTTGGGCCAAAAAAACGTGTTTTAGCATTTTTTTTGTCTGAAAATTGAAATTTTTCTAGCACTGTACAAATCGACTTTTTGGGCCAAAAAAACGTGTTTTAGCATTTTTTTTTGCCTGAAAATTGAAATTTTTCTAGCACAGTACAAATCGACTTTTTGGGCCAAAAAAAAGTGTTTTAGCATTTTTTTTGCCTGAAAATTGAAATTTTTCTAGCACAGTACAAATCGACTTTTTGGGCCAAAAAAACGTGTTTTAGCATTTTTTTTGCCTGAAAATTGAAATTTTTCTAGCACTGTACAAATCGACGTTTTGGGCCAAAAAAATGTTTTTTTGCATTTTTTTTGCCTGAAAATTGAAATTTTTCTAGCACAGTACTGACAAATCGACTTTTTGGGCCAAAAAAACGTGTTTTAGCATTTTTTTTGCCTGAAAATTGAAATTTTTCTAGCACAGTACAAATCGACTTTTTGGGCCAAAAAAAAACCAGTTTTAGCATTTTTTTTGCCTGAAAATTGATTTTTTTCTAGCACAGTACAAATCGACTTTTTGGGCCAAAAAAACGTGTTTTAGCATTTTTTTTGCCTGAAAATTGAAATTTTTCTAGCACAGTACAAATCGACTTTTTGGGCAAAAAAAACGTGTTTTAGCATTTTTTTTGCCTGAAAATTGAAATTTTTCTAGCACTGTACAAATCGACTTTTTGGGCCAAAAAAACGTGTTTTAGCATTTTTTTTGCCTGAAAATTGAAATTTTTCTAGCACAGTACAAATCGACTTTTTGGGCCAAAAAAACGTGTTTTAGCATTTTTTTTGCCTGAAAATTGAAATTTTTCTAGCACAGTACAAATCGACTTTTTGGGCCAAAAAAACGTGTTTTAGCATTTTTTTTGCCTGAAAATTGAAATTTTTCTAGCACTGTACAAATCGACTTTTTGGGCCAAAAAAACGTGTTTTAGCATTTTTTTTGCCTGAAAATTGAAATTTTTCTAGCACAGTACAAATCGACTTTTTGGGCCAAAAGAACGTGTTTTTGCATTTTTTTTGCCTGAAAATTGAAATTTTTCTAGCACTGTACAAATCGACTTTTTGGGCCAAAAAACCGTGTTTTTGCATTTTTTTTGCCTGAAAATTGAAATTTTTCTAGAACAGTACAAATCGACTTTTTGGGCCAAAAAAACGTGTTTTAGCATTTTTTTTGCCTGAAAATTGAATTTTTTCTAGCACTGTACAAATCGACTTTTTGGGCCAAAAAAACGTGTTTTTGCATTTTTTTTGCCTGAAAATTGAAATTTTTCTAGCACAGTACAAATCGACTTTTTGGGCCAAAAAAACGTGTTTTAGCATTTTTTTTGCCTGAAAATTGAAATTTTTCTAGCACAGTACAAATCGACTTTTTGGGCCAAAAAAACGTGTTTTAGCATTTTTTTTGCCTGAAAATTGAATTTTTTCTAGCACAGTACAAATCGACTTTTTGGGCCAAAAAAACGTGTTTTAGCATTTTTTTTGCCTGAAAATTGAAATTTTTCTAGCACAGTATAAATCGACTTTTTGGGCCAAAAAAACGTGTTTTAGCATTTTTTTTGCCTGAAAATTGAAATTTTTCTAGCACAGTACAAATCGACTTTTTGGGCCAAAAAAACGTGTTTTAGCATTTTTTTTGCCTGAAAATTGAAATTTTTCTAGCACAGTACAAATCGACTTATTGGGCCAAAAAAACGTGTTTTAGCATTTTTTTTGCCTGAAAATTGAAATTTTTCTAGCACAGTACAAATCTACTTTTTGGGCCAAAAAAACGTGTTTTAGCATTTTTTTTGCCTGAAAATTGAAATTTTTCTAGCACAGTACAAATCGACTTTTTGGGCCAAAAAAACGTGTTTTAGCATTTTTTTTGCCTGAAAATTGAAATTTTTCTAGCACAGTACAAATCGACTTTTTGGGCCAAAAAAACGTGTTTTAGCATTTTTTTTGGCTGAAAATTGAAATTTTTCTAGCACAGTACAAATCGACTTTTTGGGCCAAAAAAACGTGTTTTAGCATTTTTTTTGCCTGAAAATTGAAATTTTTCTAGCACAGTACAAATCGACTTTTTGGGCCAAAAAAACGTGTTTTAGCATTTTTTTTGCCTGAAAATTGAAATTTTTCTAGCACAGTCCAAATCGACTTTTTGGGCCAAAAAAACGTGTCTTAGCATTTTTTTTGCCTGAAAATTGATTTTTTTCTAGAACAGTGTAGACATGTACAAATAGCTTCTGAGACCCAAAAAACTCGATTTTTCGGTGTTTTTAGGCTAAATTTGGGATATAAACGGGTATCGAAGATGCATGCACAAATCGACTTTTTGGGACAAAAAAACGTATTTTAGCATTTTTTTTGCCTGAAAATTGAAATTTTTCTAGAACAATGTAGACATGTACAAATAGCTTCTGAGACCCAAAAAACTCGATTTTTCGGTGTTTTTAGGCTAAATTTGGGATATAAACGGGTATCGAAGATGCATGCTCAAATCGACTTTTTGGGCCAAAAAAACGTGTTTTAGCATTTTTTTTGCCTGAAAATTGAAATTTTTCTAGCTCAGTACAAATCGCTTCTGAGACCCAAAAAACTCGATTTTTCGGTGTTTTTAGTCTAAATTTGGGATATAAACGGGTATCGAAGATGCATGCACAAATCGACTTTTTGGGCCAAAAAAATGTGTTTTAGCATTTTTTTTGCCTGAAAATTGATTTTTTTCTAGAACAGTGTAGACATGTACAAATCGCTTCTGAGACCAAAAAAACTCGATTTTTCGGTGTTTTTAGGCTAATTTTGGGATATAAACGGGTATCGAAGATGCATGCACAAATCGACTTTTTGGGCCAAAAAAACGTGTTTTAGCATTTTATTGCCTGAAAATTTATTTTTTTCTTGAACCGTGTAGACATGTACAAATGGCTTCTGAGACCCAAAAAACTCGATTTTTCGGTGTTTTTAGGCTAAATTTGGGATATAAACGGGTATCGAAGATGCATGCACAAATCGACTTTTTGGGCCCAAAAATCGTGTTTTAGCATTTTTTTTGCCTGAAAATTGAAATTTTTCTAGCACAGTACAAATCGCATCTGACACCCAAAAAACTCGATTTTTCGGTGTTTTTAGGCTAAATTTGGGATATAAACAGGTATCGAAGATGCATGCATAAATCGGCTTTTTGGGCCAAAAAAACGTGTTTTAGCATTTTTTTGCCTGAAAATTGATTTTTTTCTAGAACAGTGTAGACATGTACAAATGGCTTCTGAGACCCAAAAAACTCGATTTTTCGGTGTTTTTAGGCTAAATTTGGGATATAAACGGGTATCGAAGATGCATGCACAAATCGACTTTTTGGGCCAAAAAAACGTGTTTTAGCATTTTTTTTGCCTGAAAATTGAATTTTTTATAGAACAGTGTAGACATGTACAAATGGCTTCTGAGACCCAAAAAACTCGATTTTTCGGTGTTTTTAGGCTAAATTTGGGATATAAACGGGTATCGAAGATGCATGCACAAATCGACTTTTTGGGCCCAAAAAACGTGTTTTAGCATTTTTTTTGCATGAAAATTGAAATTTTTCTAGCACAGTACAAATCACTTCTGAGACCCAAAAAACTCGATTTTTCGGTGTTTTTAGGCTAAATTTGGGATATAAACAGGTATCGAAGATGCATGCACAAATCGACTTTTTGGGCCAAAAAAACATGTTTTAGCATTTTTTTTGCCTGAAAATTGAAATTTTTCTAGTACAGTACAAATCGCTTCTGAGACCCAAAAAACTCGATTTTTCGGTGTTTTTAGTCTAAATTTGGGATATAAACGGGTATCGAAGATGCATGCACAAATCGACTTTTTGGGCCAAAAAAACGTGTTTTAGCATTTTTTTTACCTGATAATTGATTTTTTTCTAGAACAGTGTAGACATGTACAAATGGCTTCTGAGACCCAAAAAACTCGATTTTTCGGTGTTTTTAGGCTAAATTTGGGATATAAACGGGTATCGAAGATGCATGCACAAATCGACTTTTTGGGCCAAAAAAACGTGTTTTAGTATTTTTTTTGCCTGAAAATTGATTTTTTTCTAAAACAGTACAAATCACTTCTGAGACCCAAAAACTCGATTTTTCTGTGTTTTTAGGCTAAATTTGGGATATAAACGGGTATCGAAGATGCATGCAGAAATCGACTTTTTGGGCCAAAAAAAAGTGTTTTAGCATTTTTTTTGCCTGAAAATTGATTTTTTTCTAGAACAGTGTAGACATGTACAAATCGCTTCTGAGACCCAAAAAACTCGATTTTTCGGTGTTTTTAGGCTAAATTTGGGATATAAACGGGTATCGAAGATGCATGCACAAATCGACTTTTTGGGCCAAAAAAACGTGTTTTAGCATTTTTTTTGCCTGAAAATTGAATTTTTTCTAGCACAGTACAAATCGCTTCTGAGACCCAAAAAACTCGATTTTTCGGTGTTTTTAGGCTAAATTTGGGATATAAACGGGTATCGAAGATGCATGCACAAATCGACTTTTTGGGCCAAAAAAACGTGTTTTAGCATTTTTTTTGCCTGAAAATTGAAATTTTTCTAGCACAGTACAAATCACTTCTGAGACCCAAAAAACTCGATTTTTCGGTGTTTTTAGGCTAAATTTGGGATATAAACGGGTATCGAAGATGCATGCACAAATCGACTTTTTGGGCCAAAAAAACGTGTTTTAGCATTTTTTTTACCTGAAAATTGATTTTTTTCTAGAACAGTTTTGACATGTACAAATCGCTTCTGAGACCCAAAAAACTCGATTTTTCGGTGTTTTTAGGCTAAATTTGGGATATAAACGGGTATCGAAGATGCATGCACAAATCGACTTTTTGGGCCAAAAAAACGTGTTTTAGCATTTTTTTTGCCTGAAAATTGAAATTTTTCTAGCACAGTACAAATCGCTTCTGAGACCCAAAAAACTCGATTTTTCGGTGTTTTTAGGCTAAATTTGGGATATAAACGGGTATCGAAGATGCATGCACAAATCGACTTTTTGGGCCAAAAAAACGTGTTTTAGCATTTTTTTTGCCTGAAAATTGAAATTTTTCTAGCACAGTACAAATCGCTTCTGAGACCCAAAAAACTCGATTTTTCAGTGTTTTTAGGCTAAATTTGGGATATAAACGGGTATCGAAGATGCATGCACAAATCGACTTTTTGGGCCAAAAAAACGTGTTTTAGTATTTTTTTTGCTTAAAATAGATTTTTTTCAAGAACAGTGTAGACATGTACAAATGGCTTCTGAGACCCAAAGAACTCGATGTTTCGGTGTTTTTAGGCTAAATTTGGGATATAAACGGGTATCGAAGATGCATGCACAAATCGACTTTTTGGGCCCAAAAAACGTGTTTTAGCATTTTTTTTGCCTGAAAATTGAAATTTTTCTAGCACAGTACAAATCACTTCTGAGACCCAAAAAACTCGATTTTTCGGTGTTTTTAGGCTAAATTTGGGATATAAACGGGTATCGAAGATGCATGCACAAATCGACTTTTTGGGCCAAAAAAACGTGTTTTAGCATTTTTTTTGCCTGAAAATTGAATTTTTTCTAGCACAGTACAAATCGCTTCTGAGACCCAAAAAACTCGATTTTTCGGTGTTTTTAGTCTAAATTTGGGATATAAACGGGTATCGAAGATGCATGCACAAATCGACTTTTTGGGCCAAAAAAACGTGTTTTAGCATTTTTTTTGCCTGATAATTGAAATTTTTCTAGAACAGTGTAGACATGTACAAATCGCTTCTGAGACCCAAAAAACTCGATTTTTCGGTGTTTTTAGGCTAAATTTGGGATATAAACGGGTATCGAAGATGCATGCACAAATCGACTTTTTGGGCCAAAAAAACGTGTTTTAGCATTTTTTTGCTTAGAATTGATTTTTTTCAAGAACAGTGTAGACATGTACAAATGGCTTCTGAGACCCAAAAAACTCGATTTTTCGGTGTTTTTAGGCTAAATTTGGGATATAAACGGGTATCGAAGATGCATGCACAAATCGACTTTTTGGGCCAAAAAAACGTGTTTTAGCATTTTTTTGGCCTGAAAATTGAAATTTTTCTAGCACAGTACAAATCGCTTCTGAGACCTAAAAAACTCGATTTTTCGGTGTTTTTAGTCTAAATTTGGGATATAAACGGGTATCGAAGATGCATATACAAATCGACTTTTTGGGCCAAAAAAACGTGTTTTAGCATTTTTTTTGCCTGAAAATTGATTTTTTTCTAGCACAGTACAAATCGCTTCTGAGACCCAAAAAACTCGATTTTTCTGTGTTTTTAGGCTAAATTTGGGATATAAACGGGTATCGAAGATGCATGCACAAATCGACTTTTTGGGCCAAAAAAACGTGTTTTAGCATTTTTTTTGCCTGAAAATTGAAATTTTTCTAGAACAGTGTAGATATGTACAAATCGCTTCTGAGACCCAAAAAACTCGTTTTTTCGGTGTTTTTAGGCTAAATTTGGGATATAAACGGGTATCGAAGATGCATGCACAAATCGACTTTTTGGGCCAAAAAAACGTGTTTTAGCATTTTTTTTGCCTGAAAATTGAAATTTTTCTAGCACAGTACAAATCGCTTCTGAGACCCAAAAAACTCGATTTTTCGGTGTTTTTAGGCTAAATTTGGGATATAAACGGGTATCGAAGATGCATGCACAAATCGACTTTTTGGGCCAAAAAAACGTGTTTTAGCATTTTTTTTGCCTGAAAATTGAAATTTTTCTAGCACAGTACAAATCACTTCTGAGACCCAAAAAACTCGATTTTTCGGTGTTTTTAGGCTAAATTTGGGATATAAACGGGTATCGAAGATGCATGCACAAATCGACTTTTTGGGCCAAAAAAACGTGTTTTAGCATTTTTTTTGCCTGAAAATTGAATTTTTTCTAGAACAGTACAAATCACTTCTGAGACCCAAAAACTCGATTTTTCTGTGTTTTTAGGCTAAATTTGGGATATAAACGGGTATCGAAGATGCATGCACAAATCGACTTTTTGGGCCAAAAAAAAGTGTTTTAGCATTTTTTTTGCCTGAAAATTGATTTTTTTCTAGAACAGTGTAGACATGTACAAATCGCTTCTGAGACCCAAAAAACTCGATTTTTCGGTGTTTTTAGGCTAAATTTGGGATATAAACGGGTATCGAAGATGCATGCACAAATCGACTTTTTGGGCCAAAAAAACGTGTTTTAGCATTTTTTTGCTTAAAATTGAATTTTTTCAAGAACAGTGTAGACATGTACAAATGGCTTCTGAGACCCAAAAAACTCGTTTTTCGGTGTTTTTAGGCTAAATTTGGGATATAAACGGGTATCGAAGATGCATGCACAAATCGACTTTTTGGGCCAAAAAAACGTGTTTTAGCATTTTTTTTGCCTGAAAATTGAATTTTTTCTAGAACAGTACAAATCACTTCTGAGACCCAAAAACTCGTTTTTTCTGTGTTTTTAGTCTAAATTTGGGATATAAACGGGTATCGAAGATGCATGCACAAATCGACTTTTTGGGCCAAAAAAACGTGTTTTAGCATTTTTTTTGCCTGAAAATTGAATTTTTTCTAGAACAGAGTAGACATGTACAAATCGCTTCTGAGACCCAAAAAACTCGTTTTTCGGTGTTTTTAGGCTAAATTTGGGATATAAACGGGTATCGAAGATGCATGCACAAATCGACTTTTTGGGCCAAAAAAACGTGTTTTAGCATTTTTTTTGCCTGAAAATTGAATTTTTTCTAGAACAGAGTAGACATGTACAAATCGCTTCTGAGACCCAAAAAACTCGTTTTTCGGTGTTTTTAGGCTAAATTTGGGATATAAACGGGTATCGAAGATGCATGCACAAATCGACTTTTTGGGCCAAAAAAACGTGTTTTAGCATTTTTTTTGCCTGAAAATTGAAAATTTTCTAACACAGTACAAATCGCTTCTGAGACCCAAAAAACTCGATTTTTCGGTGTTTTTAGGCTAAATTTGGGATATAAACGGGTATCGAAGATGCATGCACAAATCGACTTTTTGGGCCAAAAAAACGTGTTTTAGCATTTTTTTTGCCTGAAAAATGAAATTTTTATAGCACAGTACAAATCACTTCTGAGACCCAAAAAACTCGTTTTTTCGGTGTTTTTAGGCTAAATTTGGGATATAAACGGGTATCGAAGATGCATGCACAAATCGACTTTTTGGGCCAAAAAAACGTGTTTTAGCATTTTTTTTGCCTGAAAATTGAATTTTTTCTAACACAGTACAAATCGCTTCTGAGACCCAAAAAACTCGATTTTTCGGTGTTTTTAGGCTAAATTTGGGATATAAACGGGTATCGAAGATGCATGCACAAATCGACTTTTTGGGCCAAAAAAACGTGTTTTAGCATTTTTTTTGCCTGAAAATTGAATTTTTTCTAGAACAGTGTAGACATGTACAAATCGCTTCTGAGACCCAAAAAACTCGATTTTTCGGTGTTTTTAGGCTAAATTTGGGATATAAACGGGTATCGAAGATGCATGCACAAATCGACTTTTTGGGCCAAAAAAACGTGTTTTAGCATTTTATTGCCTGAAAATTGATTTTTTTCTAGAACAGTGTAGACATGTACAAATGGCTTCTGAGACCCAAAAAACTCGATTTTTCGGTGTTTTTAGGCTAAATTTGGGATATAAACGGGTATCGAAGATACATGCACAAATCGACTTTTTGGGCCAAAAAAACGTGTTTTAGCATTTTTTTTGCCTGAAAATTGAAATTTTTCTAGCACAGTACAAATCGCTTCTGAGACCCAAAAAACTCGATTTTTCGGTGTTTTTAGGCTAAATTTGGGATATAAACGGGTATCGAAGATGCATGCACAAATCGACTTTTTGGGCCAAAAAAACGTGTTTTAGCATTTTTTTTGCCTGAAAATTGAAATTTTTCTAGCACAGTACAAATTGCTTCTGAGACCCAAAAACCTCGATTTTTCGGTGTTTTTAGGCTAAATTTGGGATATAAACGGGTATCGAAGATGCATGCACAAATCGACTTTTTGGGCCAAAAAAACGTGTTTTAGCATTTTTTTTGCCTGAAAATTGAAATTTTTCTAGCACAGTACAAATTGCTTCTGAGACCCAAAAAACTCGATTTTTCGGTGTTTTTAGGCTAAATTTGGGATATAAACGGGTATCGAAGATGCATGCACAAATCGACTTTTTGTGTCAAAAAAACGTGTTTTAGCATTTTTTTTGCCTGAAAATTGAAATTTTTCTAGCACAGTACAAATCGCTTCTGAGACCCAAAAAACTCGATTTTTCGGTGTTTTTAGGCTAAATTTGGGATATAAACGGGTATCGAAGATGCATGCACAAATCGACTTTTTGGGCCAAAAAAACGTGTTTTAGCATTTTTTTTGCCTGAAAATTGATTTTTTTCTAGAACAGTGTAGACATGTACAAATCGCTTCTGAGACCCAAAAAACTCGATTTTTCGGTGTTTTTAGGCTAAATTTGGGATATAAACGGGTATCGAAGATGCATGCACAAATCGACTTTTTGGGCTAAAAAAACGTGTTTTAGCATTTTTTTTGCCTGAAAATTGAAATTTTTCTAGCACAGTACAAATCGCTTCTGAGACCCAAAAAACTCGATTTTTCGGTGTTTTTAGGCTAAATTTGGGATATAAACGGGTATCGAAGATGCATGCACAAATCGACTTTTTGGGCCATAAAAACGTGTTTTAGCATTTTTTTTGCCTGAAAATTGAAAATTTTCTAGCACAGTACAAATCGCTTCTGAGACCCAAAAAACTCGATTTTTCGGTGTTTTTAGGCTAAATTTGGGATATAAACGGGTATCGAAGATGCATGCACAAATCGACTTTTTGGGCCAAAAAAACGTGTTTCAGCATTTTTTTTGCCTGAAAATTGAAATTTTTCTAGCACAGTACAAATCATTTCAGAGACCAAAAAAACTTGATTTTTCAGTGTTTTTATGCAAAATTTGGGATATAAACGGGTATCGAAGATGCATGCACAAATCGACTTTTTGGGCCAAAAAAACGTGTTTTAGCATTTTTTTTGCCTGAAAATTGAAATTTTTCTATCACAGTACAAATCGCTTCTGAGACCCAAAAAACTCGA
Source organism: Petrolisthes manimaculis (assembly GCA_034508575.1). NCBI lineage: Eukaryota > Metazoa > Arthropoda > Malacostraca > Decapoda > Porcellanidae > Petrolisthes > Petrolisthes manimaculis. The sequence continues at coordinate 66,007 of JAWZYT010000966.1, read as the reverse complement.
TTTTTCGGTGTTTTTAGGCTAAATTTGGGATATAAACGGGTATCGAAGATGCATGCACAAATCGACTTTTGGGGCCCAAAAAACGTGTTTTGCATTTTTTTTGCCTGAAAATTGAAATTTTTCTAGCACAGTGTAAACATGTACAAATCGCTTCTGAGACCCAAAAAAACTCGATTTTTCGGTGTTTTTAGGCTAAATTTGGGATATAAACGTGTATCGAAGATGTGTTCTGGTGTAAGAAAGACTTACTTACTTCCAAACATATGAGTCGATAGGGTAGGGTGGCTGGCGACTGGTTTGTCTTTATAGTGTCTTTGTTGTCTCTTCGGAGTTTGATTTTAATTATTAGGTTTTCTATAACTATTATTGTTTGAGAAGATACAACAAGGTTAAAGTAGTTTACTCACTTTTTATTTATAACACGAGTTAGTATACAGAGTCACAATATGTAGCTTGCACGGGTTTAAGCTAGGCTAGGAAGCTAACTTTAAAGAGAGATAACACGCTAGAGTAACCTGTGATCGGGTCGGTTATCTGTAGCTAACTGAGAGCTATAGGAGCGCAACTAGGACGCTTCCCTTGTGTATGATATGAACTGTGTCGTCACTTTATGCTAGCGTGTTAGTGGTTCCCACAGAGAGTGAGTCCTGTACTCTTCCCGTTCAAGCTTAGGCTAGCAGTATTGGAGCATCATGTGACGGGTGTAAGTCTGAGAGTCTAAGTGACTCATACAAGTAAGTATTAAGTAAGTTATTATAAGTAGCCCTCTAATGAAGGTGAGTGAGTGAGAGAAGTTACAGTCCACTGGCTGCAATGCTGATCACACGTCCGGGTTTTGGAGGGATGTAGAACAGGTACTCAGTGTTAAGGTGAGTGAGTGAGAGAAGTTACAGTCCACTGGCTGCAATGCTGATCACACGTCCGGGTTTTGGAGGGATGTAGAACAGGTACTCAGTGTTAACAACAACAGAGTAAATCCAGAAAAAAGAGAGATTATGAGGAAAGAGATAGAGTATATGTTAAAGAATGATTTAATAGAACCTAGTAATAGTCCATGGAGTTCACCCTGTGTGTTGGTTCCTAAACCGGGGGGAAAGAACAGGTTCTGTACTGATTTTAGATGAATTATTATTATTATTATTATTTTTTTTTTTTTTTTTTATCTTTTTATCTTTTTTTTTTTTTTTTTTTTTTTTTTTTTTTTATTATTATTTTTATTATTATTATTATTATTATTTTATTATTTTTTATTATCAATATTTTTTATTATTATTTTTATTTTACTTTTATTATTATTTTTTTATTATTATTTTTTTATCATAATTATTTTTTATTTTATTTTTATTTTTATTTTATTTTTATTATTATTTTTTTCATTATTATTTTTATTATTCTTTTTTTATTATTTTTTTTATTGTTTTTTTATCATTATTTTTTTATTATTAATTTTTTATTATTATTTTTTATTATGAATATTTTTTATTATTATTTTTATTTTACTTTTATTATTATTTTTTTATTATTATTTTTTTTATCATTATTATTATTTTATTTTTATTTTTTTATTATTATTTTTTTTTATTATTATTTTTTTTTATTATTATTTTTATTATTCTTTTTTTATTATTTTTTTTATTGTTTTTTTATCATAATTTTTGTAGTATTAATTTTTTATTATTATTTTTATTGTTATTATTTATTTTTTATTATTTATTATTATTAATTATCAATTATTATTATTTATTCTTATTTATTATTTATTATTCCAAATCTTTGAAACAATACAACCATCAATGTAACCATAGGATATCAAAAGTCAATAATAATATTATAATTATTTTTATTGAATAACCAGATAACTACAGAATATAAGTAATAAAAACTAACTACTTAATGTAAGATTTTGTTGTTGGTGTTTGATTCCTATAAACTATATGTATGTTTATGTATGTATGTATGTATATATATGTATGTGTATGTATGTATGTATATGATGTATATGTATGTGTATGTATGTATGTATGTATATGTATGTATGTGTATGTATATATATATGTATGTGTATTTATGTATATATATTTATGTGTATTTATGTATGTGTATGCATGTATGTACATGTATGTATATTTATGTATGTATGTATGTATATTTATGTACGTGTATGTATGTATGTATGTATATGTATGTATGTGTATGTATGTATGTATGTATATTTATGTATGTGTATGTATGTATGTATGCATGTATGTATGTATATGATGTATATGTATGTGTATGTATGTATGTGTGCATGTATGTATGTATATGTACGTGTATGTATGTATATGTACGTGTATGTATGTATGTATGTATATAAGAGAGAGATAGAGATCCCCTATTAGTACCATTGAGGGCAACTGTTTGTATGTATGTATATATATGTATGTATGTATATGTATATGTACAATTAGCATCACTTATAAGAGGTACAGTGAGCATTGTCATTCCTCATCACGTGTATCAGTTATAAGTGGTGGTAACTGTACATATAGGAATCACACCATTAACATAATTAATGAAGGGTATAAGTACAGTGTATATATATGTATGTATGTATATGTATATGTACAATTAGCATCACTTATAAGAGGTACAGTGAGCATTGTCATTCCTCATCACGTGTATCAGTTATAAGTGGTGGTAACTGTACATATTAACATAATTAATGAAGGGTATAAGTACAGTGTTGGTAACTTTGGAACAAAACAATTCCTACACATTATTCCAGGCAACAGGTCCACTATTATTAGTGTTAATCTGATGCTGTTTCCTGGCCTACTTTGGAGGAATTAAAACACTCCATTACCCTCTAAAGGATTCCTATAAACTAGTCCATGCAACAACCCATTATTATTAGTATTATTATTATTATTATTATTTTATATAAAGGAATTATATAGATGACAAATGTATATAATATTTGTTGCCCCTTTGAATATTATATTAAGGAATTACAATACAGTATATAATAATCAATTATATAGTAATTAATTACATAGTAATTAATTATATAGTAATTAATTATATAGTAATAAATTATATAGTAATTAATTATATAGTAATTAATTATATAGTAATTAATTATATAGTAATTAATTATATAGTATTAATTATATAGTAATTGTTATATAGTCATTGTTATATAGTAATTAATTATATAGTAATTATTATAGTAATTAATTATATAGTAATTAATTATATAGTAATTAATTATATTGTAATTAATTATAAAGTAATTAATTATACAGTAATTAATTATATAGTAAGGAATTATATAGTAAGGAATTATATAATAAGGAATTATATAGTAATTAATTATATAGTAAGTAATTATATAGTAATTCAATTTAGAGAATCTGCTTCTCTTACACACACACTCTCTCTCTTATACACACACACACACACACATACTCTCTCTCTTATACATACACACACACACACACACTCTCTCTCTCACTGTTGTGGTGCCTAATATCAATCAATTGTTTAATAGAATAAGGGGACAGGCTTAGGGGGGAGCAGGGGGGGGGGGGGTAGGGGGACAGGCTTGGGGTGGGTTAGGGGGTGCAGGAGTAGGAGGACAGGTTTGAGGGGGGGTGTTAGTGGGGTGTGGGAATAGGGGACAGGCTTTCTACACCCCCCCCCCCCCCCTCAGCCTGTCCCCCTACCCCTGTGCCACCTTAAAGTTTTTTAAATATGTAAGTTATATTATTTATATATATATAAGAGAGAGAGAGAGAGAGAGAGAGAGAGAGAGAGAGAGAGAGAGAGAGAGAGAGACAAGATAGACCATTATGGAATTAGGTGGATTGAGTTCATGTAATCCGATGTCTGGTTGATCAGCTGAACATTTACCATCACAGAGATCAACTATTTCTTGAAGGCGTTGAAATCATCTCTGGAAATTGAGAAAAAGTATAAAATAAATAATGCAATAAAGTAATGTTGAATTTATTGTTCTGCAACCCAACCCAAAATGATGGGAGGTGGCTATTATATATATGAGTATACTGTATATATATGGGATGTGAAAGACGAGGGAGAGAGGGAGATGTATAGTATACTGTATGTATGTATAGTAGTGGAGAGAGGGGACAGTGTGTGTGTGGGGGGGGGGGGGGGGCTATTATATATATGAGTATACTGTATATATATGGGATGTGAAAGAGGAGGGAGAGAGGGAGATGTATAGTATACTGTATGTATGTATAGTAGTGGAGAGAGGGGACAGTGTGTGTGGGGGGGGGGGGGGGCTAAAATATTGTAGGAGGAAGGGAGACTCACCTGCCAAAATTTGCCCCCAAAGTGTTACGGCAGATGGTGTTGATTTGGTCTGCCTGATGGCTTGTTATGGACGTGTCAGGCACCCACATGTACCTTATGTTCCTGATACCCCTTCTCCCCAGGTCTTGTATCATCCTTATCCACCCAGCCTCGTCCAGGGTTGACCTCGGGAAGTTAATCCAGTATCGCCTGCAAGGAGTTCACATAGACGGTGGTTATCATCTTATAACTGTACAGGTGTATAGGCTACTGTTTGTGTCCAGGCAGGTGATTGACACACACTCATTCATATATGTATTTTACGATGACTTGTGATGCCATGGTAACTCTCTCTCTCTCTCTCTCTCTCTCTCTCTCTCTCTCTCTCTCTCTCTCTCTACTACTACTACTACTATTACTATTACTATTACTATTACTACTACTACTACTACTATTACTACTACTACTACTACTACAACTACTACTACTACAACTATCTATAGATCTAATGCCAAGCAAAAACTTAATTTCATATCATTCAATATTAATAATCATAATCTATTTACCAATGAGAAGAATTACTTAATCTACAAACACTAATGATAATTTCAATCTTTTTCTTAAAATTATATATAAATGATACAATAAAAGTTTTCCAATAAAAATAAAATATGTTATTATGAAAATGCTCCATAATGCATGGCTTACAAGTGGAATATTTAAATCTATTAATTAAACATAAATGTAATTTGTTTAAAATGTATAAGCTTGTAACAGTTTCACATGAGGCCTTTAATTAAGGCAATATAGAAATCATCTCACTCAACTTATTCTGGCTGCCAAATTGAACCATTATTATTTACAAATATTTACACATTTTCATAATCATACCAAAAATATTTATAAAACAATTAATGAACTATAAAGTAATACAAACAAATTAAACCCCATTAGGTCCTTGTATTACAACAAATAAACAGTTATAAATAAATGTATCCAATGTTTCTCTCATTTATAAGTTGATTAAAAACGTATATCATAATGAGCTATTAACCAATTTAATCTTTTTTTATATGTTCAGTATATGTATTTGCATATTTAAATTATATATATATATATATATATATATATATATATATATATATATATATATATATATATATATATATATATATATATATATATATATATATATATATATATATATATATATATATATATATATATATATATATATATATATATATATATATATATAATGTAATATTAACCTGTTATTCCAGCATATATGGTACCTTTATATTTACTTAAGCTAATGTAAGTACTGTAGCTATTTAATTACTAACTCATATATTCAATAACTGATTCTGTATTATTATCACATTATTTTATCTAACCTGTATTTAGTATTTAGTGTTTAGATTTTAGTATTAGGTAATCAAGATTGCCATTATCATCATTACTATAATTATTGTTAATGCTGCTCAGTTATTCACTGTCAGCATAAACTAAATTTTGCCTGAAAAGCATTGCTTTATATAGGCTAGCATTAGTTATACATTAAAAAAAAAAATATATGTTTATACAATACTTATAGTTTTGTATTTTGTATAACTGATAACTATAGATAAATGTTTCAAATATTTCTTTCTCTCTCAGTAGTCTGTTTTTCTTTATATGTAATCAAAGGTGATAGAGATGAAAACCATTTTGAGACAACAATTATTACTTACATGTATTATAATTGTATATATAATTGCAAGCATAAACACATTTTGCATCACAGACCAAATCAGATCAACTCAACTCTCAATGCAGTCTCATTACTACAGCTCTTTTCTTGCTAACCACCAGCAGTATTGGATATAAATATGATCTATGTAATTTCTAGTTGATGTTTTGGTATGCATAAAGGTTATATCTTCCAACTGTTCTATATCAAGGATTCATATTCTTGAGTGTACAAAATAATGCTTACCTTTGTGAACGATTGGTGAAGTTGGCAACCATCTCACAGGCCCAACTCATCCTTGCATCTGTGACATCTAGCAGGTATAACCACACCCATGACTTAGTGACAGGTAAGTTTGTGGTGATGGCCTCTGGCAGTACATCTGATGTCACCACAACATCTGCAAGTTAATTGGCATCATATATAGAAACAGTCACAGTGAAAATCTTTTGCTTGTCTATGCAAGGTTATGTACATCTACAGGAGTACAAGCCTAATTGTAGTACTGTACTGTATTTCCACCAAACACCAGTTAGTACTAAAGGTGAAAGACAAATCAATACCACACGGTTTAAAGTACAAATCTGACCTATTGTGTACAGTAAATATATTGTAATCAGGTAAAAATAATTAACAACCTAATTCATATACAGTACAGACCAAAAACATTGTGTGAATAAAAGGATTAAGTGGCATTGTATTGTATAGTAATTTCCCTATAACAATGTCTTATGTAGTGTTATACTGTACTCTATAAGCTTAATTCTTTAGTTTAATATAATAATATTGTCATCTTTATACATGTAGTAATTTATCTGTAACAATTTCCTATCTAGTACAATTCTGTATATTATAAACTTATTTCTCTAGTTCAATATAGTGTAATAATATTGTCATCTTTATACCTATAGTAACTTCCTTGTAACCTGAATAAATATAGTAATTTATCTGTAATAATGTCTCCTCTAGTACTGTATAATTATTATAAGTTTGGTTCATGGATTGATATAATAATATTGTTATCTGATTACATATAATAACTTCCTGTGATCTTTTTATATATAATAACTTCCCTGTAACCATGTATTATATATTATAAGTTTGTTTCACTGCTGATATAATAATATTGTCATATTCATATATATAATAACTTACTATCATCTTTATACTATACATATAATAATTTCCATGTAACCTTGTACCTTCTAGTACTGTATATTACAAGTTTTACCCACTGGTTGATATACTGTAGTAATATAGTTATCTGTATAAATATAATAATTTCCCTGTCATCCCTATAGGCTACATATAATAAATTTTCTATGATCATTATACCATGTTCCATCTAGTATAGCACTGTATATTATAAATTTATTTACCAAATTGATATAATAATATTGTCATCTTTATATACATAATAATATTCTGTAATCTTTATTACAGTCATGTCTCATATAGTACTGTACTGTATATTACAAGTTTATTTCACTGTCTAATACTGTATAACAATAATGTCATCTTTATGCATACATGTATTATAATTTGATATTATATATATTGTACAATGTTTGCCACTCCATGAAAGTATTAAATTAATCAAAACAAAACAAAACACACACATTCATTCACACACTCTCTCTCTCTCACACACACACACATTCATTCACACACACTCCCTCTCACACACACACACAGCTACCTCACCTACTATCTCCCCCCCCCTCTCTCTCACTCACACACACACACACACACACACACACATTCATTCACACACACACACACACACACACACACACACAGCTACCACACCTACAGACCACTTACACCATGAAACCAAAGGATATTTATTGAAAGAATTTCCCTTTTGTAGCAGTGTTGCCAGATCCGGCTAGGCCCCATTATTTTGCCCTAGTAATTTCCTATATTTTACCACGGTTATTTCCTAGTAGTTTGCCCAGGTTAGGTCCCAGTAGTTTGCCCAGGTTAGGTCCCGGTAGTCTGCTGTGGTCTAGGTTAGGTTAGGTAAGGTCAAGTAAAGTCAGGCATTTGGAGAGAGAGAGAGAGAGAGAGAGAGAGAGAGAGAGAGAGAGAGAGAGAATAATACTCACGGAGGCTGAACAGGTGTTTGCATGAAGTAGAGGTAATAAGGTTCATCAACAAGGTAGCCTGGTGGTTAGATGAGATGCCAAGGCTGATGATTCTCAGGGAGTGTGGCTGTTGTAGCCTTGACAACACATAGTCACTCAATTGACCAGTGTAGCTCCCCAGGTCTGGACTCCTGAAGGGGAGAAATTATAATTAAAATATAATTATTCAGGTCTTGGAATACATTATTTTTTTTTTCGCCTTATGTTATTTCAAATATATACTTTACTGTACTATCCGAACTGTAAGCTTTTGTTTATGGATAATATATGGATAGTATAGTAGTGAACCATTTGATATTAATAGTGTCCCCCCCCCCCACTAAAAAAGATAAATAATTTAATAAAGAAATAAATTAGTCTACTTCTGCGTGTGTGTCAACTTATGTAATTAATCCAAAAATTTAGAAAAAAATAGAAAAAAAAAACACACCAAATGAAATTTGTTTTATTAGTTATCTCATCTTCTGCTTCCCCTTCCTACTTCCAAATCAATCCTAATAATTATTCCTCAACTTATTATATCATTATGCTAATATTACACAACTACTTATATATATATATATATATATATATATATATATATATATATATATATATATATATATATATATATATATATATATATATATATATATATATATATATATATATATATGTGTGTGTGTGTATGTGTGTGTGTGTGTGTGCGCGTTATGATTTAAAAAATCCTCTGGAGCACTTATATCTTATAATGTTTAACAGCAAATTGTTAAGGTTAACAGGAAATGTTTAGCCTTAGTTAACAACTGTTTACTATGTTAACAAGTTTTGTGTATACCGGCCCAAGGCTCTTGTAAACGAATCATGAGTTAACATGTATATGGTATAGGTAGGGTGGATGTCATTACCATTTCAGTCACACATGAATCACAAAGATTACATTATCATGTAATACTTACAACTGGACCGTCCTTAGGAGTTGGTCAACAATAGGATGTATGTCTGCAGTAGGGTGATGATAGATCTGCTCAAGGTGGAACGCTATGAAGATGTGATGGTCTAGGTGTCCTCTTAGGCAGTGTAGACTAGCAGGGTCACCGGAAATGTTGAGGTCTAGGTGTGAAGGAGGGATGTGAACTAGCAGCATTCCATATGCTGCTATTCTCCCGTCTCTGATGTCTATAGGACCATCATCAGGAAAAGCATCATCATCATCATCATCATCATCAGCATCATCATCATCATCATCATCATCATCATCATCATCATCAGCATCATCATCATCATCATCATCATCATCATCAGCAGCAGCATCATCATCATCATCATCATCATCCCGGGTACCAATTCTTGCACCCTTAAGAGGGAAATGATTAGATATTTGGTTTAGGATGATGTCATTGGAACACTTTGTGTCTTCAATGACATCTAACCATTGGTCCCGTCTTCTTACTCCAGCCTCTTGCAGAAGATTCACCACTTCCTTCACTACGTCTTCAACCATTATGGAATTCCAGTTGCAAGATAATGTGAGCTCACCAATAAGCATTTGTAACAGGTTTTGGAACTTAGTCATTTTGAGTTCACCAATACCAACTGTTAACAACATTATTTGCTTTATATTCCCCGGCTTTTTGCGTTTCTTGAGCTCCTTTATACTCTCCATAATGTATAAGGCTCCATATCTATCTTGGAAGGCCTTATGGGGTACAGAGTAGCAATCTAAGTCGTATCCTCGTAGGGTTTTCTTCTTTTGAGTTGTCATAAAGGCTGCCATCATTTCTTTACATGGTAGACCCAGTGTGACACATTCCTCCCTGAGCTTGTTTGCACTCTCCTCCTGTAGAGTCAGCTGGTCATGTGTGAGAGCTATAAACATTTGAAGGTAAAATTCTGACATCCAATTTTCAACCTTTACCTTCCTTGTATCACGGTCAAAGTCTTTGGTAAGGTCATTCCTTGTTAGTCTCTGATCCAACTTCTCTAGAGTCAGTTCATGGAGATGACTGTAGAGCTCTGTCTGTGTGGTGTTCCGGTTTATTTTCTCTGGATCAGAGTTCATCAAAATGGCTACAATGCTGAGATTAAGAGGAAGTCTGAAATGCTCTTTATTCTCGACATCCAGTTGCTTAATACACTGTTTAATATCATCTGTGGTGGGAGGTGTAGGTGTAGCACCAGGGGTGGGAGGTGTAGGTGTAGCACCAGGGGTGGGAGGTGTAGGTGTAGCACCAGGGGTGGGAGGTGTAGGTGTAGCACCAGGGCCAGCTTTAAGAAGTTCACCAAGATAACGTTGTAAGAATGCTTCCCTCTGCCCCGTAGGAATACCAACTAGTTCAACCACCACCCGGTAGTATGTATCAGGAATGAACTGTAGTCCCTCTTGCAAAGCCTCTGGGCGAGTGGTCAACATCACAGTACATTTAGGGTTTCCTTGCATTTCATCAAGCAATTCTTGAATCAGTTGTCGGGAATATTTGTTGACCTCGTCAATCCCATCAATGATGACTAGAAGTGATGACTCCTTGACTAGTTTTGACAGAAGTTCTTTGTATTCTGGAGTTGAAGGGTGAAAAAGAAAATCTATAAGATCAGCGTAAGAAGAAAGATGTGAGTCCCGACACTGTACCTTCAGCAGCAGTTTATATTCTTTTAATCCATTGATGTTATCATTGCTACTCTTTTTCCATTCATCTATCATGTATCTGACCAGGGTCGTCTTACCACTGCCTGCCAGACCTTCCACCACTAACACTTGGGGGTTTGTTGATTGGCCTTGAACCAGTTTTTTTAGATCAAGGTGTTCCTCAATTCCTTTGCCTTCCTTCCTTCCTTTCATGACTTTATTTTTTGTGTAGATTTTATCTATTTCTAACCTCACATCGTTGGTAGTGAGGAAGGGTAAAGGTTTAACTTGATTTCCATATGTAGGATGTTTGTTCAGTTCGTCAAGCGCTCTACTGATGATGTGTTCTTGGAGCACTGAATGATGATCTTTCAGAAAGTCGTCCAGGTCTACAGGTTTATCTGTGATCCCTTTCATGACCACTTCTATATTATCAATTTCCTTCTTCAGCTCTTCGTCACTTCTACCAAATCTTTCCTTTGCTTTAGTCAGTGTAGCAATGAGATCTTTCCGCAGTTTCTTGGTCTTTTCCTCAAATTCAGTTTTTGTGATCTCGAGTGATTCATGCATGGCATTATTTCGTGCCTTTTTTATCTGATATAAGAGATTCTCGAGTTCATCACCATCACTAAACCAAGGTGAGTCATTGAGACGGGCCATATTCATGCAGCAAAGTTTTATACAAATAAACAATAGTGTGATGTCAAATGTATCAAAATTAAGGTCTTGATCTAATTTCTCTTTTTGAGACTTGTTGAAATTTGGGTGACTTTTCTTGACTTCCCTAACATAGTTTGAGGTTGATGGGTGAAGGCGCTTCAGGTAGGTAAAAAGGTTCTCATTAGGGTCCTTCCCTGGACAACCCCAAATCAATACTGTTTTCAACACTTTCTTAGCAACAGCTTCCAGGATTTTAATAATCCTACATCCATTGTCTATATTTGTCTGAGACATGTTGGAGCTAGAACAAATGTGCTGTTAATAAGACAGTTAATAATGTGGTGGTAGAACCATCTAATGGGCCTCACACTGCCAGCTTTGTTCACTCACACTTGACTCACACTTGGTAACACTACACTTGGTAACACTATATTTGGTAACACTACATTTATTCACACTATACTAGGTATTCATTTCTGTAATATGTTCATTTTCTTGGTGTCACATCAGTTTTTATGTCATTTTCAGATATTCACATTTTCTGTGCATCCCACAGGTTCTAGGAAAATTAAGAAAAATGTGTTTAAATGTGATAAAGGTTGGATAACGTTCACACTCCAGCCAACAACACTTCACTATATGTTCTATAATGTTGGCCTTAAGGTCGTACCTTAAGCATCTGGAACAGGTTAATAGGTATTTTCAACTATTAATATTAGCCTGTATTTCTGAGAAAAGGAATATGCTGTGAGGTTTTCATATATATATATAGAGAGAGAGAGAGTATAAACAAGTATCATTTCCAGATGAAGACCTTGTATAATTTTCGTTTGTTGTTTTGTGTTTTATAACACATACACCAGTGGTTCCATTCTGAAGGTGTCAAAGTTAAATACTTAACACTAAAGTCACACTTGTGTTCTGGTTTTCACTGCTGTTATAACTGTCAACATTTACAAGTACGATATGTTTAATTAACTTTGCTTAATTAATGTGTTCGTCACAGTACACTTTCGGTACAAATTTTCCATAATTTTTCTTTGTATCAAAGAATAATATTCACTGTATTTACTTAAATATATCGTCACACTGAGTTCCTTTTTAATTTTCTGTAATTTCTCTTTGTATCAAAGAATAATGTTCACTATATTTACTTATATAGATATATCGTCACACTGAGTTCCTGCTTTATCTCATAAATACTTTAATTAAACCTGAAAGACAGAAAAAGATTTAGACAAGAGGACAACAAAACAGAATACAAGATATTATGTGGAACAGATGCAGCAGAAAACTTAGAACATTTTATGCTGGATTTTACTGGTTATGTTGAGGAAAGAAGAAAAATTAGAAAATTGCAACAACTTTATATCGAATGCAAGAAAACAATAATTGGAGGGCTGTTATTCGACAGTGGAATTTTTTAGACATTATAAAAGAACATCTCTATGAGCGTTGGAAAACAAGGGAGAAGAAGTTAAATGAGCTCAGTAACAACTAAACAACAGAAGAAGGCATCCGTTGTAAAGGCTATTCCTCAACACCATCCCATCACATCTTCAGCAGCAGCATGATGTCTTACCAGGATCTTACCAGGATGAGCTGCCTTCAATGGAGACCCACAAACATGCCAACACACCAACAGTCATGGTGTGATCTTACCAGGATGAGCTGCCTTCAATGGAGTCCCACAAACATGCCAACACACCAACAGTCATGCAGGAGAAAAAAGTTCGAGGAATTTTTCTACTTAACTTGACTGTGGAAAGTGTGATGTCGCACTGCTCAGATTTACATAATCTTATATTCATGTTCATACAAGAAAAAAAATACATATATATAAAATTAATAACCAAAGAGCCTGTTACCCATTTACAAAGCAAACTGTTTCTTGAAGTGTGTTAAATTTGATGATGATGCAACTTCTTTTGGCAAACCATTCCAAATGTTTATTATTATAATTGAGAAGGATATTTTGTGAATTTCTGTCTGTACATGAGGATAAAATATTTTAAGCAAGTGTCCACGAATTCTGTCGGATGATCTTAAGGTAGAAATATCAGAGGGCCTTATAGAGGACTGACCATTCATTATCTTCCATACCTTGATCAAATCAGCCCTAAGCAGTCTACCTCTTACAGAGTACAAATCAAGAGAAACAAGAGGAGCACCAAAGTTAATATCGATAAAGCCTGAAATTTGTTTTGTCCATCTGTGCTGCTGCCCCTCCAACAAGCCTAAGTCACCCTGATACCCAGTAGGACACACAGCTGATGAAAATATCATTACTGGACGTATATGTGTATAATAAAGTTAGACCATGAAGAACTGTCACAATTTACTGTTCTCTTCAGCAAGTTAAACACAATACCACCAGACTTATTGGCTACCTTACGGATATGTAAGTGAAACTTTAAAGTTTGTCAACGAACAGACTCAAGTCAGATGCACACACTCTCTTTCACTCACTCATTCACTATCTCTTACACACACACTCACACACATATACTCTCACATACATACTCTTTCACTCACACACACACTCACATACACTCACTCATTCACTCACTCATTCACTCTCTCTCTCTCTCTCTCTCTCTCTCTCTCTCTCTCTCTCTCTCTCTCTCTCTCTCACACACACACACACACACACAATAGTACACAGCAATGAACACGTAAGATATATGATTACAAAGATAATAATAATGAATAAGTGGATAGACAGAGTGGATAAAGAGGAAACATGGAAAGTAGAAATAGTGGATAAATAGATAGATAGATAGATAGTAGGTTTGTTACATGAATGCATGAATACATGAAGAGATAGATGAAAGGAGGGTTAGATGGATAGATGAATGAATAATTAGATAGATAGATAAATGGGAGCTGGATAGACAAATGGTTGGCTTATTGGATGGATAGATGAATAAATATATAGATAAATAGATAAATGATGAATGAATGGATAGACAGATGGATAAATAAATATATAGATGGATGGATAGACAGATAGCTAAACGATAAATGGATAGTTGGATAGATAAATGATTGAATAAATAAATAGTTGGATGGATAGACAGATAGCTAAATAAATGGATAGTTGGATAGATACAGTACTGTACTGTAGATAGATAAATAAATAGATGGTTGGATGGATGGACAGATGGATAAATGAAAAAAAATAGATAGTTGGATTCTTACGTTAAAATTATCTATTATTCAAAAAACGTAATAAAATTCTCCTTACACAATCTTCTCAAAAATACCTACAAAAGTTGTTTATATCAACCAGTGACACATGAATGGTTATGAAACTTTAATGTCTGTTTGTGTGAATGGAAATAATATTGGCTTAGAGAAGGACCTGATAATTACTTGTGTATATATTCCACCAAGTCACTCTCGATATGGCAAACCAGAACATTTCGATGAACTAGATAGTTTCCTTCTGTCTAATAGTGAACATTATCATGTGGTTGGCGGAGATTTTAACGCTCATACCGGTATTTTGGATGACATAGTTCACTTGAGTGAAGAAAATGAGGATATTTTCCCAACAGAAGACATTATGACTATTTTAAGAACAAGCGGCTTTTCAAAAAATAGATGTAACCAAGACGGTACTCCTGATAGAAGTACCTATGGTAAGAAATTTGTTGAAGTTTGTAGAAATAATAATGTGATTATTTTTAATGGGAGGATTGGTGAGGACCGTGGAGTTGGGAAATTTACCACAACCTATAATACAACTATCGATTATGTTATTGGTATATGGAATGTTGTAATGTTTGTTAAAAAATTCACATTATATGATTTTGAACCATTATATTCAGACGTACATTGTGGGCTAGTTACCAGGTTGGAATTTTAATGTACAGACAGACAGGAAAGTGAGACTCGTAATAAGTCACAACGAGTGACTTGGTTTGTTCGAGACCTGGAAGATGGGAAAGTGAAAGAAAATATGAGTACTTGAGAATGTTGATGTGAATAGAGTAAATTAATTACTTGAGAGTGCTGATGAATTGTCTGTGGATGACATAAGTTTACAGTTGAAACATGTGCTAATAGACTCTGCAATGATGATATTCTCACAGAAAAATAAAAGCAAATATTTAAAAAAAGAGTAATAATGCTAACATGAAAGTATACGATAAACAGTGTCATGTTAGTAGGAAAAAATACCATAAAGCTAAGAATAAATACAACAGACATAAAAATACAGTTACATATTCGGCTATGATAGAGAAAAGTAGGAATTACAAAAAAGAAATTAAAAGAGTTAAGAATAAAGAAAAAGTTATTATGCTCCATAAGCTAAGAGAAATGAAGACTAAAGATCCCAAGGAATATTGGAAGATTTTAACCCTTAACGTCCGGACCGCGGTCATAGACGGCCCCAGGAAGCACCCGGGTCGTGTCTTACACCCCTGCCATGTGGTGACCGGGCGGGATGAAGCACCGCTATTGCCAATGTCGGCATTTGCGAGCCCAATTTGGCGTTTTTTTTTTTACTTGGCTATACTTCACCACCATCCCTACAAATCACCATCGTCAGTCAGTGTGTTAGTGACTGTAAACATGGATGGATGTGGATTAGATTTCTCGTGCGTGTTCGATTCTGTGGTGCGCCATACTTACTTACAACACTGACTGCCACCCGCGCGGGCCACGTTCAGTTGTCGTCAGAGCCACGCCACCTAAGCGAACGCAGCCGCGCTCACACGAGAAAGTACCCTTCATTCCTCACTTAATTTCTCGGCAACGGAGAGTCGTAGAGAGCTGGGGTTGGTTTTATTGGAAAAAGGAAGAGTTGATGGTGCTAACAAGATCAAATTTAAGTTGTTCAGTATCGTAGTTTAGACGTACAGAGTAAGTGGAATAGAGCGATTTTGGAAAAATCGGCCAAAAGTGCCCGGCCAGGCAGTAGGGAAATTAAGACTAGCCCCGTACTGACAGTGCGGCTATCCATAGTTATCCCGTTGCGGAGGGGTTAAAGAGTAATCAAGGAAACAAGAGTAACGAGATTCCACTCGACAACTTTTATGATAATTTTAAATAACTTTTTGCCGAAGACAACGACGACATAAATGAGGATTTGACTTATGAAATAAGTAGAAATACTGACTTAACCATACTTAATAACCCTATAACCCAAGATGAAATAAATAAATGTATTTGTAAACTGAAAAAAGGTAAGTCTCCTGGTGGTGACAACATTATCAATGAATATATTAAATGTACTAAAGATTTACTTTGTCCTTTATAAGTTAAATTGTTTAACAAGACTTTAGATAGTGGAGTTTTTCCAACAGACTGTATCACTGGTGTTATTGTACCTATTTATAAAAACAAAGGAGATGTTAATGATGCCAACAATTATAGAGGAATTACCCTTTTAAGCTGCATGGGGAAACTGTTTACCTCAATATTAAATGGTCGTCTCAAACAGTATTCCCATATTAACTGTATCATTAATGAAACACAGGCAGGCTTTCGTCAAGAGTATTCTACTTTGGACCATATATTTCTTCTTAAGTGTATTATTGATCTGTTTAAATGGAAAAAGAGAAAATTGTTTTGTTTATTTGTTGATTACAAAAAAGCCTTTGGTATGGTGTGGAGAGAAGGTTTATGGTACAATCTTGTTAAGAGTAATGCAGATGGTATAATACTTAATGTAATACGTAGTATGTATAATAATGTAAAATCATGTAGAGCAACATATGTCGGATAGCTTTATATGTAATATGGGTGTGAGACAAGGAGAAAATCTATCCCCATTACTAGTTGCTTTTTATGTTAATGATATACAAGAACAGCTTATTGAGCATAAATGTAATTATCTAAACTTTAATGATAATCTTTTAAATAACTCTTTAAAATAACTTGTGTTGATGTACGCAGGTGATACAGTTATTATGTGTGATAGTGAACAGAACATGAAACAAACCTTGACAACTCTGTATAGTTATTGCTCTGATTGGAAGTTGAAGGTAAACTGTAGTAAAACTAAGATAGTAGTGTTTAGTAGAGGGAAGGTTCGAACCAGTAACTATAGATTCCTGTTTGGTGAAGAGGAAATAGAGATTGTTAGTGAATATAAATACCTTGGTATACTGTTTAGTTATAATGGCAGATTTAGGAAAGGACAGTTAGCCTACAACTGAAGGAACAAGCAAATAGAGCCATGTATGCACTGATCGGTAAATCTCGTAAATATGATTTACCAGTTGATATACAAATCCAGATGTATAATAGTATGGTTGTACCAGTAATGACATATACATGTGAAATATGGGGAAGGGACTCAGTGAGAGAATTAGAATTATTGCAGATGAAGTATTTCAAACATGTTTTGTATGTAAATAGATATACAAGCACGGATATTGTATATGGAGAGCTGGGGGTGTATATATCCATTAGAAATAAGTGTTAACTGCAGGATGATAAATTTTTGGTTGAGATTGATTACGGGAAAAAATACCCAATTGAGCTATGTAATTAATCTATACATGTTTATTATAATTACATATGTCTGGTGTTTATTCATCACCATGGTTGGAGTATATAAAGAGTATATGTATTGAATGTGGTTTATCGGGTGTGTGGATGTCACAAACAATTAATAATAAAAAATGGTTTAAAAAACTGTAAAACAGAGGCTGAAAGATCTTTGGATAACAACTTGGTACAGTAATTTAGCAACGAAAGCAATATGTAGTAGTTATAGAATATATAAGGAAGTGTATGGGACTGAGTAATACCTTGTAAAATTAAGTAAAACCAATCGCATAAATATAAGTAAGTTTCGAACAGGAAATAATAAATTACCGATTATTAAAGGTAGATATTGTGAAATTAGAAGGGAAGAGCGTTATTGTGATAAGTGTAAAGGTGAACAAATAGGTGATGAATATCATGCTTTAAGGACCCTGTGATCGTGTATGTCACTAGGTGGCTTCTAATTCCTCCTGACTATGCCACGAAACAAGCTCCTTCAATATAAGTGGTGTTTCGTATCAATGTGTGAAGGACTCTCTAACCTTCAATTTTCTCATTACAGCACGGGGTCCCTTAATTAATAATAATAACAATAACCGTAATAATAACAATAAAAATAAAAATAATTAAGGTGAAACAGACATAATGATTTATATATATATCCTTTTGTATAAACTGAAATATTGAATAAATAAAGAGAGAGAGAGAGAGGAGTGGGAAGAATTAACGTGTGTGTATGTGTGTGTGTGTATGTGTGTGTGTGTTGAATGGAGAGGGAGAGAGAGGGGAAGGAGAGAGAGAGAGAGCAAGTGAGAGGAAATAGCAGCAAGGATATATAACTGATTTTATCGTCATGGTAAAGGCCTCATACATACATACATACACACATATATACATACATACACACATAGACACACACATATATCAGTCTCGCTCATTCACTCAATCTCCATCTTTTTTCTCTTTCACACATACATACATTTCAATATTATTCTTGTTCACTTAATCTCTCATGTACTGTACATATATACATACAAACTCTCTCTCTCTCTCTCTCTCTCTCTCTCTCTCTCTCTCTCTCAGTGCATATCCCTGTAGTGGGGGTATTGCCTGTAGTTACTGTGTAGTAATATGGGGAATACTTACAGGGTTTTGGCGCCCCTTCGGCCCTAGCCACTGACTTCTTAGATTGTCCCTCTTTTCTTTTTATTTCCTCCCTGCTTGCTGTCACACCTCTCTATCACCTTTTTCTGGCGCTATAGGACCTCGATGTTGTGGCGCCTAATATCCATCAATCAATTAATCTCAATGCATATGTATGGACGGATAAGCCTGATCGAGAGGATTGGGTATGAGAGAGAGAGAGAAAAATATATATATGAATTGAAAAAATGGGTGAGGAAAGAAAGATCAGAGGGAAAAAAGACGAAGGAATATAGAAGGGAAACAGAAAAGAACAGAGGAGAGAGAGAGAGAGAGAGAGAGAGAGAGAGAGAGAGAGAGAGAGAGAGAGAGAGAGAGAGAGAGAGAGAGAGAGTCTGAGCAGGTATATAATGAGTTTATAATCACCTTCCCTTGTATCTCCCCAACCCTCCACACTTTTACCTCCCCAACCGTTTCTTCACCCCTCGTCATCCCTTTCCTCACCTCTCTCCACTTTCACCTCTCCTCCTTCATCACCCCTTTCCCCCTTACATCACCCCTCCCCAACTCCCTTCCACCTTTACTTCCCCAACCCTCCCCATTATTCACATCATTTTATTTTCCCGAACCATTCCTCTTCCAACCCCAACCCTTTCCTTCCTTTCTCCTCACCATCCTCTTTACCCCTCCATCCTCCCCTTTCCTGCTCCCCCTTTCTCTTAACGCCTCTACCCCACCATCCTCTCTTCTATTCTCCCCACTATCCTCTCATCCCCTTCCCCCTCCCCCCATTCCCTAAAGCCCCCTCCCCTCCCTCAATCCTCTCATCCCCTCTACCCATTCTCTTAACCCCTACGCTTTGGCTACAGGTACAGTTGCCTCCAGTAGCGGCAAAATTCCTTGATTTCCCCTATATTCACAATGCTTTCACTCTTAACCTATATAGTGTACTGACTTCAAAATTATTTCTAACTTAGCTTCAACTCTTCCTCTATCGAATGGTACCATCTGGAGGGCTCTACAATGTGTAGTTACGGAGATAGGGCGAGTTGAAGTAGACCATATTTGCGCGCGAAGCTCCATTTTGTTCCTATGCGTACTCCCTGCTGTGGCTATGTGTTAAGTTGCCCGCGAAATACCTGACTACAATATATTATTATTACTACGATTATGTATCGTATGTCGTGATCAGAACACTAAAAATAGTATGAATACTTGTAGGAATATATCATCGTGTAACTGTCACGTAGAAAATTATAAAGAAACTGATTTGTACCGTAGGAAACATGTATATTTACCAGCACTCGCGCCTGCCTGGAGTGTTTTTGTGGTGTTATGTTCTTATTACTACAATTATGTATTGTGTGTCATGATCAGAACACTAAAAAATAATTTGTAACCTTGTAGGAATATCATGGTGTCACTGTCACTTACATATATTCACTACGGTAGTTTCTTACGATCGTTAGAGGACAAATTCGGACAAGGGCAAATACTTAAAAATAGCTCACCCTACGTGAGGTCCAAGAAGCAACTGAGTGGGTAGCAGATCAATATTGTGATTGTGTTTACTAGCCCACTGACAAGAAATACCAGCCCTACATAGCCCTAAATGGCGGGAAATAGCTATGACGGTCTAACGCGTCGGCCGGAGTGCATGTACCGACGATTAATCGAGTCAACCGTACAGTAGGGGTTAAGCCCCCTCCCCTCCGTCAATCCTCTCATCCCCTCCCCCCATTCTCTTTAGCCCCTTCCCCTCCCCCATTCTCTTACCCCCTTCCCCCTTCATCCTCTTTACCCCTCATCTCTCCCCATCCTCTCCTCCCCCCAATTCTCTTAACTCCTTCACCCCATTTTCTTGAAGCCTCCCTTCCTTCGTGTTTCCTTACCTGACTTAAAAACATTTGTATTTGAATAGAAAAAACAAGATTCTTATATGGTCAATTACCTCTCTCTCTCTCTCTCTCTCTCTCTCTCTCTCTCTCTCTCTCTCTCTCTCTCTCTCTCTTCTTCTTCTTTTTCATCCTATATTTTTGTCAATCTCCTTACAAATTTAGATCTCATTCAATTTTTCTCTTTCTCTCTTTCCTTCAAACACTCACACACACTTTCTCACACCCTAGACCAAAAGCCATTCAAAAGACCCCATCCCTAACTTTCGCCCTAACCCCCTCCCCTCAATAATCGCCTCATAAGCAAACCATCACGTCAATAAACGAAAGAATCCTAGAATGAGAGAGAGAGAAAGAGAGAGAGAGGGGGGGGGTAGAGAAATAAAATGAAAAATGAAAGGACAGAGGGATAGAGAGAGAGAGAGAGAGATAATTTCAACAAAAGCGATATAAAGTACAGCTACGAAAAAATCCCCGACTTTAGAAAAGCCAATTTCAACCAACTCAGAGCGATACTAAAATAAACTGACTGGAAATGTCTGCGAGACACTATTGACATTAATACACAATGGAACTTTTTCACTAATACGTACACAAAAGCGGTCAGGGATAGCATACCATTAAAAAAACGACGTTCAGCACAAAATGTAAAGCCAAAGTGGTGGAGTAAAGATATAGCCGACTGTTTATGCGCTACGAGACAATTTGATAGAAAGGAGGGACAGCAAACACCATGAAAATAGAAGGAAAGGATGGACAGTAAATAATAATAATAATAATAATAATAATAATAATAATAATAATAATAATAATAATAAAAGAAATTCAACACAAGACTATAACAATTAAATAAACTTTGTTGTTCATGATTTGGCAAATGTATGCATGATATGTGCATGTGCGTTTGCGTGTTATTTAGAGTTCCAGTGGAAGTGTGTGTGTGTGTGTTGGGAGGGGAAGTAATGGGGGAGAGGGGGAGCCCAAAACTATATTATATATTATAATAGGCATTTCCATGGAGAGAGAGAGAGAGAGAGAGAGAGAGAGAGAGAGAGAGAGAGAGAGAGAGAGAGAGAGAGAGATAGAGAGAGAGAGAGAGAGAGAGAGAGGCTAGTGTAATATAAAGGGCAAATTTCCATATAATAATAATAATAATAATAATATTATGAGTAGTAGTAATAGTAGTAGTAGTAATAGTAGTAGTAGTAGTTGATTCTAAAAGTGAGTACATGTTGACCTTTGCATAAAACGTTTGAGTGTAACATTGTAAACATTAACACACACATACATTCTGACTTTTCTGGGATTACCATATGTGTGTGTGTGTGTGTATGTGTGTGTGAAGCCAAGATTATGACCGCATATGACAGTGTGTGTGTGTGTGTGTGTGTGTGTGAAGCCAAGATTATAACTTCATATGACAGTGTGTGTGTGTGTTTTGTCACAAACCTACAAACACTCGACAACTTACAAACACTCGACAACTTACAAACACTCGACAACTTACAAACACTCGACAACTTACAAACACTCGACAACTTACAAACACTCGACAACTAGGCGTCAGCTATTCCTGGAAACTACTTAGTTTATACCACTACCACTGTTGCAACGTCTCCTCAAAACTGGTACAAACTGACCCAGACCAGCCTGCCAAACTATGTGAGAGCCGTACCAACCAACCACAGACGTGCTTACATGCATTCAACCAATGGCAGAGTCGTATACATTCTGTCATCCACTCAGAGACTTGTGGTTTGTAGTATCAGCCAATCAAGCAGTCGGATGGAGGTATATATAAGCTGCACTCGACTGTCCGAAGTCAATTCTCGAAATCTTAAATACTCACTGTACGCTGATGACTGTGCGATGTGGCATTCCAGCCGTAGTGCACAGTTTTCGGCAACGGTTGACCATGGGTGGAAACCCCTACCTATTCAAAGTTCAACTAGATTTCTTGGACTGATTTTTGACAGTCGACTGACATGGACTTGCCATGTCAGTCAGTTAAAAACTAAATGTTTAAAAACACTCAAATTACTGAAGTGCATTTCTGGTACCAAATGGGGAGCAGATAAGAAGTCATTGCTAATACTATTTAAAACCCTGATCAGATCTAGAGTAGATTATGGGTCCATAGTGTATGGTTCAGCATCTGAGTCTGTGTTGAAAGGTTTGGATGTTGTACAGAATGTTTGTTTGTGTGTGTGTCTTGGAGCCCTACGTTGCACTCCAATCCAGCGTCTAGAGGTGGAGTCACAAGTGCCTCCCCTCCGTCTAAGACGAGACCAACTAATGTTAACATACTTCGCTAAGAAAGCCAGGGTGCCGAGTCATCCTCCCGGTAATGCCTTGCTTCGGCAACCGCACCCGGGGGGCCATGGCGTTAGGCCCCTGGCAGAGGGACCGAGTCATCCGTCCGGGAACCCCTGCGCCCTAGGGGGCACTGGCGTTAGGCCAAGGGACACCAGGCCCGCTGTTTGTATTCCCGGGGAGCTGAGTCATCCTCCCGGTGGTGCCTTTTTGCGCCTGCAGCCGGGGGGCCATGGCGATAGGCCCCTGGAAGGGCCAAATTATCCGCCTAGGGGTCACACGGCCCCGGAGGGCACTGGCGTTAGGTCCCTCTGAGCAAGACTCCACGACCTCGTAGAGTGTGTCGGTATAGACTTATCAACAATCGATTCCCTGGTTATAGTAAATATTGCACCCTGGGTAATACCCCCTTATATTTGTGTGGAATCCTGGTTTCCAGGTGCCGGAGGTGGAGGTACACCAGAGGTTTTGTGAGATAATTATCAAACATCTTTCCTATTTCCATCTTTATACCGACGGGTCCAAGACGGATGAATGTGTGGGTGCGGGTGTATGGTCGCATGAATGTTAGTTAAGATTCAGACTGCCGAATCATACATCTATTTTTCTTGCTGAATTATTTGCTATAGATAAAGCTTTGGATTTTGCCCTATCGACGACCCACGATAGGATAGTCATATTTACTGATTCACTAAGTTCACTTAAAGCTATTAAATCTTTGAATACAACTAACAATGAAATACAAGGTAATATCATTAGTAAGCTATTTAGTGCCAATAAATTAATCATGTTAATATGGGTACCATCACATTATGGTATCTATGGTAATGAACAGGCTGATAAATTAGCAGGGTCAACTGTTGATCTGGACCTTAGCATAGTCCGTACGGATCTCAGGTGTTTTGTCTCTCTCATTAAATCTCAAATTCATCTCCTGTGACAAAGGCAATGGACCAGATTAAACATCAATAATAAATTTAAAGCAGATATTGAACCCTGGGCTATGTCGTCATGGTGTAGTAGCAGCTATGAGGTGGTGGTGGCTCATCTACGGGTCAACGTCACAAGAATAACTCATTTACAACCCTATATTGATAGAAATTTCCCCCCAAAATGTCCAATCTGCAATAATATTATGTCTATAAATCATTTATTAATCTTTTGTACAGAGTTTGAAAATCAAAGAACTAAAATTAAGCAATATTGTCATCTAAGAAAAATAGCTTTCACCATAGAAAATATTCTGTCAGATGATAAGAATATTATAAACAAACTGCTGAGTTTTCTGAGGGAGACAAAACTTTATGACCTTATATATATTGATATAATGAAATGGAACCATTGGCTTAATAACCTTTGACTATATGTCACTGGTTGATAGCCAATAAATCCATAGTCATAGACTCTCACTCCATTAAATACCATCTTTGTTCTACTCACCTTTGTTCTGCTCATCTTTGTTCTGTTCTTACCATATGTGTTCTACTCGTCTTTGTTCTGCTATACTATTATATTAACTTAGTGAAGACATAGACTCACACTCTATAGTTACATATTCATCTTTGCTCTTGCTCCATGAGCTATATATGTTATGCTCTGTTAAAACCTTGATAAAATATCTGTTCTAATCTAGGAGCTATTCTATTGTATTTAAGAAGTTTATATAAATTATATTTGGTGTGCTCATTTGTTAACGTTAACGTAATCTATATTATTATATTGTTATTGTAAATATTGTAATTATTTGGTGATGGTAATATACTTGTTAAATTCATTAGTCATTCTTGTACATTATTCTTTCTGGGTAAACATCCATTCAGAGAGTGGAGTGAAGTTCCCGTTATATTTCATTAGCTCACAACCCTTAATCTTCTCTTGGACATAAACTAGCCAAATCTGGGGTTTGTAACAGTGTGTGTGTGTGTGTGTGTGTGTGTGTGTGAATGTGAGCACAGAAAGTGAGTTCTTAAGGAAGTGAGAATGCTTGTAAGGAAAGAGAGAGAGAGAGAGAGAGAGAGAGAGAGAGAGAGAGAGAGAGAGATGATGTTCTTCAGGATATGGGCTCAACATCAGACCATCTTGCTGTGTGAATATTACCGCCCACAATGGCAGGGTAGTGAGCCCGTTGTGTTCCTGCAAACTCACCTCGACGAGCTGCGGCAGCAACATACTTGTAACCATGTTGTCATTGTTGGGGACATGAATCAGCACTTGGTGGCAAGATCTTTCGAAGAACTCCTCACAGTACATGGTCTTTTTAATCACGTTGACTTCCCCACCCACAATTCCGGCTCATCTTTTGACCCTGTTGTCAGTGATTTAACGGACAGTGTGGTTACCTGCTCTCCACTCAGTGCCGTGGGATCGTCTGACCACGTGGCTGTTCTGAGTGTGATTCAGATTGCACCTCAGAGGGATGCTGCCGTCATACGCACCAACTGGCTGTGGGGTAAAGCAGATTGGGAGAGTCTCTGCAACACACTACAACAAACGCCCTGGAGCAACATCCTCGTAGGTGACATCAACAATCAAGTTCACACTTTTACACATACTTTGCTCAAGCACCAAGAACAGTACGTCCCCTGTCACTCATACACTGTCAAGCCCCTCGACCAGACCTGGTTTGGTTATCAGTATAGAATGGAAGCTGATGAAAACAGTCGCTCCTGGAGGCTCTACTCACGTCATCCTACCTACGCTCTTAAGGAGCACTATAGACACGCTTATGCAGCCATGCGAAAAGTACAACTGTAGTTCTATAGCGTTGGGTTCCTAGTAGATACATTATTTTGTTCCAAAGGCAGGATTCGAACTGACTTCCACGATCCGAAGTTAGGCTGAGCGGTACCCCGAATCTAGTAATCCATGTGGCGGTGAAAGCTCTGGCAACAGTGTCTGTTGTGATATTAGCAAGGGGTGCAGAATATACCTGAACCCATTGGAGTAAGGTAGCGGGCCGACGATGTCAACGTGAATGTGATTAAATCTTTCCGTAACTGGTGTGGATGTTGCTGCAGGGGATATTGTGTGTCGTGTCACTTTTGAAGCTTGGCACTTTACGCAGGTGCGAGTTCAACTCCTGAAATTTATCTTGAAGGCATCATTTCTTGGGATGCTCTTATTCCAGGGTGATAGAGGTCATTGTCAGATAGGTACGACAGAAAATGTTTTATTATTTATTCATGTATATATATATATATATATATATATATATATATATATATATATATATATATATATATATATATATATATATATATATATATATATATATATATATATATATATATATGTATATATATATACATACATATGAGGTTGAGTTTAATATAATGTCATATTGTTAGGATAGATATATTTTGTTATGTTTAATTATTGTCTGTGTGATATTAACGACCTGTTAAACTGTTATGGTGCTTGCGAGGGTCGAGTGCTTCGCACTTTGTGAAATAATTATTGACTCGGAGGTGTCACGAGTCAGTGAGGCCCTGTGGCCGAGGTGATGAGGGATAGACGGTGGAGAAGGACGTGGGTTGGTGAGAGATTCCTGTGTGGACCAGACCTGTGTGGTCCTACTCTCCCTTTTGAGGTTCCTGCGTGGACCAGACCTGTGTGGTCTCTACTCACCCTTGACTAAGAGAGCCGTGTGTTGATGTTATGTATTAGGTGAAAATAACCTGTGCTGTATATATAATTATATCTTTTTAATTAAAACTGAAGAAAAGAAGTACAGCTAGTTGTGTGTGTTTTCCTCACCAAACCAGAGTCCCCGTTCGATCCCTGACAGTCATGCAGTTGATGGAAGAGAGGGTATCGATGATTCTATGGCTGGTAAGGTCTGTTAGCGCCAGTAGATGTGTCTACATAGAGCTGTATGCGAGTCCCTAGAGTTTCAACTTTCTTCATCTTTAATGCGACATTTTCCTTTAATTGCTGGAACTCATTATCATTTGCTTGATCTGCAGCAATGGCGGCATAATTACTAAGAGTTGAAGAGACTGCTGTGATGTTGCGGGACAGCGCATCTGCAGATGTATTCTCATTTCCTTTGACATATCGGATGTCTGTTGTGAACTGTGAAATGAGGTCCATTTGGCAGAATTGTCTTGGAGTGTACTCCGTCTTGTTGTTCACGAAGATTGTTGTTAGAGGCTTATGATCTGTGTAGATGTGAAATTTTCTGCCTTTAATAAAATACCGGAAACGTTTGATTGCCTTGTAGATTGCTAGAAGATCTCGGTCAAAGGCACTGTATTTCATTTCGGTATTGCTAAGCTTTTTGGAGAAGAAGCTGATAGGCTTCCAGCTTCCATCTCTGTATTGCTGTAAGACCGCTCCAATACCAATACCTGATGCGTCTGTAGAGATGGAGGTCTTGGCATCAGGAGTGGGGTAACTTAGGGCAGCTACCTCGCTGAGTGCCTTTTTTGCTACAATGAATGCATTGTCAGCTTCTGAAATCCAATCAAGTTTGATGGATTGACCTTTCTTGCAGGGTTTTATCATGGTATACAGTGGCTGAAGAATGTGTGAGCAGTTTGGGATGAAGCGGTTGTAGAAATTTATCATCCCTAGGAACTCTTTCAGCTGGCGCTGGGTTGATGGCTTTGGAAATTGTTGGATTGTGTCACACTTTGACTGAAGTGGAGTGACGCCTGCTGAAGACACTGTGTGACCAAGAAAATCGATTGATGAGGAGCCAAACTCTGAATTACCAATGTTGATCTGGGTGCCATAGTCGTGTAGACGGGTGTAAACTTGCTCAAGGTGTCGTCGATGAGAATCCTCGTCATGGCTGGCGATGAGTAGGTCATCAATATATGCAAAGCAGAAAGGTAGGCCTCGCACAACATCGTCTATAAAGCGTTGGAAAGTCTGGGCTGCGTTTTTCAAACCAAATGGTATCCTGATGTACTCAAACAAACCAAACAGGGTTACGATGGCTGTTTTCGGGATGTCCGCTGGGTTGACTGGAATCTGGTGGAATGCCTTGACTAGGTCAATCCTAGAGAATGTAGTGCAGCCAGCAAGCTGTGATGAGAACTCTTGGATGTTCGGTATGGGATACCTGTCCAAGGCGGTGTGAGAGTTGAGTGCTCGGTAGTCTCCACATGGTCTGATTTCTCCAATTTTCTTGGGGACTGTGTACAGTGCAGCTGACCAATTGCTTGAGCTGGGACGAATGATTCCTTGATGCATGAGGGATTCAAACTCTGCCTTTGCTGCTCGGTAGTGTTCTGGGGCTAAACGGCGTACCTTTGTATGAGTTGGTGGTCCTTTAGCCTCAATGTGATGGTACACATGGTGCTTCACCTGGTCGGTTGCTGAGAAGGGCCTGGTAAGTGTTGGAAAGGACTTGAGTAATGGTGCGTAAAGGTTGCCTTCCTTAATCACTGATATCTGTGTACTCTTCTGAGCAACAGGTTCTGCCGTGGTCCTGATACTGGTCTCTTCAAGGGGAGGCTTGTTCTTTACAGTGAAGAGGTTCTGTTGTATGGTTGGTGGTAGACGTTGCTAGAAGAGTTGTTGCAGCAGGTCCTGGTCAAACTTCTCCAGTTTGTTTCCCAATAACTTCTTCATGCGGCTCAGCATTTCTGTTGGCCTCTCGTTACCTAGCTCTTCTTTCGAGACCAACTCTTGAAGTCTGGTTGCTAGCAAAGATTCCAGGCAGGAGAAAATAGCGATTTTTATCTCCGTGTAGGGAGTTTTGGAACCGACTGTCTTTAAAATTGTTTCTGACACTTAGGACAAAACTTCTGGTGGCAGGAGGGCAGTCGTGTGGGTGAATTTTGCCAGACTAGACGTGATGCCACTTGCTTTGAAGTTGCACTCTATTATTGAAAACCACATTGCAGGGTCGTGGGTGCAGAACGTAGGGGCTTTGAAGGCCATAGCGGCTATGTTCTTTTCGTTATTTGCCCTTGTGTTTGTTGTCACTTCGGGGTCACCAATTTGTAACAGTTGTTACAAGGTAGTGAACATGTGTTTTGTTCACTAGGTGGAAATAACGAAAGGGTTTATTTTGGTTATTTATTTATTTATTGTTTTAGTGTTCTGTTATATATTTATTTATTACATTGCATATGAACTTCTTATATCCAACCCGGAATATGTTCAATGGCATACAATGTAATAAAGGTTGCCGCTACACAACAATGGGCTCAACAACGCTGGCAAGACAATCTTAAGACCAAACTCAGAGGCCAATCTGTGGGTAGTAAGACCTGGTGGACCACACTGAAGCAGCATCAAGACTTGACAAAGGATGATAATGTACCACCTCTACAGAAGCCTCATGGTACAGTGTTCACCAAAAAACAAGGACAGGGCAGAGGTAGTCACAATTTTTTTCTCCAACAAGATGTCAGTACCCGATCCTGAGCGCCCCACTCCGAACATACCATTCTTCACAAACGCGAGCCTTTCCTCCCTCACCATCACTACTGAGGATGTGCGCCAACGCTTGTCACTAGTTGACACAAACAAGGCCTTAGGCCCAGACAACGTAAGTCGTCACATCCTTAACCCATACGAACCGTAATTAACATTACGGTACTAGCCCCTCAACCGCAAAAACAAGGTGATTTTTAAAATGTCGATTTTGTTAAAAAAAAATCTTATACATTTGTAGAGCTTGATTTTACACACTAGAACATGAAATCTAAAGTTTCCTAAGTCCACTGGTTTGCGTACAATAGCGCGTAAAAGTGTAAAATACTGACTCCTAAAAATTATAGAAATCGTGAGCGAGCGTAGATTTCTCGTGCAAATATGACGAAATAAATAGTTTTCAATGCAGAAACGTATATAATAACATCATATTTTATGTATTAGTACCTGAAAATGAAATATATAATAAATGTATGTACAAAAATATAACGAAAACAATAAAATACATTATTTTACTGACATGTTCATTGGCACAGTGTAGGCTTGGTGGTGTAGGTATGCGTAGTGGTGGTCATGTGTGCGTATTTACGCACTTTGGGTTGTCTCGGGAGTGCACAGGGGGGCTTTATTTTCAACACTTATTTAATAATGCAGTCACAAGACACACTGTACTCAATATGTACAACTATATACATATGTACGCATATATATATAGTGGGAAAGAAATAATAAATGCAGTAAAAGCAGTAGGAAATGTCATACAAGTCATGTATGTACTCGTGTCAGTGTGTCACGTGAGCGTATTTTGCGTATGTGCGTGATTGTATATATATGTGTTGTGCCTTTCCATATGATTTGGTGTCTGACTGAACGTGTTTGAGTGTAAAACAAATATATGCACTGAAGTACATGTACATGCAGCCCTCTCAGTGTGTACTGAAGCATATGTACACTTGTTTTGGCATTTATGCTTATCCCAAGTGACTCAGATAACTCGTGGAAATGTAAACAAGACCCAGGGAGAGGGTAGGAAGGATATGAGGGGCAGGGGAAGGCAGTCAGGGCCGGGAGAGAAGGAGACGCCTGTCTGTGTATGAGGGTGGTGGTGGGGGAAAATTAGGCTCCGCCCACCCACCACCCCGTGGGAAAATTTCACCCACTCGCCACTCCCACCACTCAAGGAAATAGTTAGATATAGCACACCCAGTTTTCTATAGTGCGTTAATTTAAATGGACCATCGGCTTCAAGGCCTAAATTTGTATCGTCCGTTTAAACGAACAAAAGGACTTTAGGGGTTAAGCGTTGTGCCTCTCAG
>JAWZYT010000966.1:12500-25000 GCA_034508575.1 Petrolisthes manimaculis | reverse complement strand
GCACATTAATGTATTATTGATTTTCTTAGGTAACCTGGAAACACACACTTAGTACGTGATATCTGAGTGGTGGGGAGTGAGGATAGGCTCAAAATAGGCCATGTGTCTTCCTGTCTGCGTGCCGCTTCCAAAAATGTTTTAGTTTTGCTATGCGATGCTTAGATTTTGCGTGGTGCTTGGTCGTATGCACCTATATTATATGTATAATTGTATATAAATGTGAATGTTCGTATGTCGTGGTCAAAAATGATCATCCATATAGGAGTAACTCATGTAAGAATTTGACAACTTCCCTCTGTTCCTTAGCTAATAGACTTAGTGTAGTGGATGTTGTGGGTTTGTGGAGGCTGCAGCAAGTGTTTGTGTGCCTCTCATGTCAAAATGATCCTTGATTTTGAGGACTTTGGTTTCATAGTGTAGGTGGTCTGTAGGTGTGGTAGCTGTGCAGCCTATGATTGTCTTTAGGGTTCTGTTCTGTATGGTCTGAAGGGTGTTGTTATGTGTCTCAGTGAGGTTTGAAGCCCAGGCAGGGCTTGCATAATCCATCACTGATCGAATATATTGTTTTTATACTGTGATTGTAGATTCTTTGTTATGTCCAAATGTTGTGCTGCCAAGTGATCTGAGGGTTTTAAGTCTTTACATGCATTTGTTTTTGATGGTCGTGATGTGTTGTTTGAATGTCATGGATGTATTGTATCTTATGCCAAGTATTGTGTGTGTGTGTGTGTGTGTGTGTGTGTGTTATAGGTGTGTTGTTTATGCTGAGGTGTAATGTGTAGCGGTGTTCTGCGTTCCCAGGGTTATGTTATTCATATGTTATTATTACAATTCTTACCCTGTGTTAAAAGGTTAGTGTGTGTGTGTTCCCAGACTTGTGCTATTCACTAACCTTGCCTTGGAGAGTTGCCAGATGACTGAAGTAGAACCATAATTATGACTCTATATAAGGAATGGTATGGGGAGTAGGGATGAGTATGGTAGCTATAGTGGAGAAAACCTTAATGTGACAGGGAAGGTGTATGGGAAAGTTCTTACTGAGTGATGACTGAAGTAACTGACAATATAGTTAGTTAGAAGTAGTGGGGGTTCAGAAAGGGGAGAGGATGTGTGCACCAGATTTTTGTATCAAAATTAAACATTGGTGAAATATTTTGGGAAGGGTAGGATTGGGAAGGGTAGGAAGTTGTATGTTGCCTTCATGGACAGAGAAAAATGCATATGATAGGGTTGATATAGGAGAGCTATGACAGAAGTATTGAGGATTTACGGTGTTGGCGAGTCTTTAATGCAGATGCAAATGCATGTGTATGGGTAGAGAGTGGTCTAAGTGAGAATTTTAATATTGGTGTAGGGCTGAGACAGGGGTGTGTTATGTCACCATGGTTGTTCAATATATATACTGATGGTTGTATGAGAAAGATGAAAGCCGAAGTGAAAGACCTGGGGGTGAAGTTGAGGCTGGATGAAGTAAATTGGTTCTTGGTGGCAAGCTTGTTTGCAGATACACCGTGTTGATGGCTGGTAGTGAAAGGGAGTTACAGAGGGTGGTGGATGAGTTTCAGTCTGGGTAAACGAAGAAAAACTGAAGGTGAATATTGGTAGAAGTAAGATGATGGTATTTGAGAGAGCAGAAACTGAAGTGATTAACTTTGCCACTCCATACAGAGTGGGAGTACCAAATGGGATGAAGTGTGATATAATTCGAGAGGGTGAGAGGATGGATGAAGTGAAGGAGTTTAAGTACCTGGGTACAGTTCTATGTAAATATGGAAGCATGGAAGGAAAAATTAGGGAGAGAGCAATGAAGGGTAGATAGGTCATAGGTGCACTGGGGAGGATAATGAAGGGTAGAAGTGTGAGTATGGAAGTGAAAAGGGGACTTCGAAATAGTATAATCCTGCCAACACTGACATATGCTTCAGAGACATGGACATGGAGTCTAGAATAAGTGCAGTGGAAATGAGTTTCTTGAAAAGAGCATGTGAACTTACAAGGTAGGATTGAGAAAGTAATAGCAGTATGTATGAGAGATGTGAGAAGGTTGAGGTGGTTTGGACATGTAGAGAGAATGCAAGCTTGGAACAGGGTGGGAGAGTATGTAAAGGAGAGAAACATGAATGGCAGAGTAGGGCTGGACCAAGTAAGGAGGGAAAGGAATGTTGGAACAGAGTGGAAGAATATGTAAAGGAGAGAAACATGAGGGGCAGAGGAGGGCTGGACCAAGTAAGGAGGGAAAGGAATGTTGGAACAGAGTGGAAGAATATGTAAAGGAGGGAAACATGAGGGGCAGAGGAGGGCTGGATCAAGTAAGGAGGCAGGGGCTGGATCAAGTAAGGAGGCAGTGTTGGAACAGAGTGGAAGAGTATGTAAAGGAGGGAAACATGAGCGGCAGAGGAGGGCTGGACCAAGTAAGGAGGAAGTGTTGGAACAGGGAAAACTGGAAACACTTCTGCTGTGGTCACCCCTTTGGGCGTCAGAGCTACAGATAGATAGATAGATATATAGTGTCATTCCTAAACAAGTTGAATTGGGATATGGCTATGTTGCTGTTGTTGGAGGTAATTGTAAGAAGTCAAATTTTAATTATACATAGGATGTTATATTGTGTTGATGGATAAAATGGTTTGCTGGAGTAACTTTGATAAATAGTTTAGGTTTGTCAAGGCAAAGTGTAGGTAAATGAAAGAATGAGAGTTGTAGTTAAAGGTGCAGGTGGGTTGTAAGTGTGCTATCCTCTTGATAATAATAATAATAATAATAATAATAATAATAATAATAATAATAATAATAATAATAATAATAATAATAATAATAATAATAATAATAATAATACCTTTATTTGAGTGCCGTTGAAAAAGTGAGTCATGATGATAACGAGTCAACGTCTCAACGACAACGATAATGTAAACACATTGAGAAAACACTCCCTGACACTCTCTCCTTATACAGTATTATATTCACTTAGAGAAAAAGTGAGAGGTAACACACACACAGATAGGTAAGAAAAGAGAGAGTAAATATAAGTAGAGAGAGAGAAAGAGAGAGATGTTCAGTATTACTATCTCTCTTCCATTAATAATAATAATAATAACTGTAGGCTACTCATACATACATATTGTGTGCATTACTTATGTATACAAATTTTCCAGGGTGTGTATACATGGCAGAGACAACAAGAGTGTAAACAACAACAACAACAACACCAAGATGGTATTTATAATTATTATTATTGTTATGGTATTATTATTAATATTATTAGCCTTGCCATCAACCAATGATGGGGGTGAAGGACGGCTGCGGCTAGTGGCGGGGAGAGGTCTACTGTCTGCCCTGTGGGGGGCAGGAAAGGGGATGAATGTCTGAGAATAGTAGCAATTAATGTGAATGGAATAGTGAATGAGGTGAAAAGGAGAGAGATTGTGGAGTGTGCGAGAAGGAGTACTATAGATGTGTGTGGGGTGACTGAGACACACATGAAAGGATGGGGGATGGAAGAGTGTAAGGATGGAGGAAAGAGTAAGTGGTGGGAAGGAATGGAAGGAGGTGTGGTGTGGACTGGCATGAATGAAGAAAGTAAAGGGAGAGGGAAGGAAGGGTGTGCATTGTTGGTGTCTGGGAGGGTGTGGAAGGGAATGGATGGACATGGAAGGAAGAGTACAAGGATTGTATGGATGATAAGCAAGATTGGAATAGTAAGGTATCCATGGGTCTGTCCGTATGCACCAGTTAACGTGCAGACCAAGGTGGGAAAAAGATGAAGATGAAAGAGTTTTGGAATGAATTGATTGACTGCCTGAGAAGTTTTGAGAGAGGGAGGAAGATAATACTTGTGGGTGATATGAATGGGAAGGTAGGGAATGAAAGAATAGGAAATATAGTTGGTAAATGGGGTGTGAATGAAGTAAATGAGAATGGTGAGTGCCTGGTGGATGTGTGTGGTGAGGTGGGGTTGTTCCTCACCAACACCTGCTTCGAGTACAGACTGATCCACAGGTACACATGGAAGAGGAGGGATGAAAGGGGAGAGTAGATGAGTTTGACTGACTACATAGCTGTTGATGAAAGGTTAACGAAAGATGTGATGGATGTTAGAGTGGTGAGAGGAATGTTTCAGTGCTCTGACCATTATGCAGTTATGGCAAGGATTAATGTCACAGCAAAATGGGAATATGGTAGGAAGGATGAAAGGGGAAACAAGAGGGAGGTGGTAAGTGGAAGATTGAATAACATCGAGTATAGAGAAGTATATAATAGGAGGGTGGGTGAGGTGCTGGAGGATGTAAGGTTGGGTGTAAGGGAGGGAGGTGGAGTGAATTATGTGTTTGGATATGTAGAGAGAATGCAAGGTGAGGAATTTGTAAAGAAGGTTAGATGGTAGAACAGAGTGGAAGAGTATGTAAAGGAGAGAAATGTAAGGGGCAGAGGAGGGCTTGATCAAGTTAGGAGGGAGTGTTGGAACAGGGAGAACTGTAGACACCTGCCGTGGCCACCCCCTTGGGGGGGGGGAGTTCCCGGAGGGAACGAGGCATCAGAGCTATACAGTAGATAGATAGATAGAAGAGAATTTTCCCTACATGAAGATATATATATATATATATTTTAAATTGTTTAGACTAATTGAAGATAAGTACCTGAGAGAGAGGAATTTGGGTTTACAGAGGAAAGCTCATTATTTTGTTGTAGTCACCACCCTGAGGAAAATTCCTAGACAGAACAAAGCATCTTAGCAAAAGATTAGTATAAAAAAAAAATATGAGCCTAATGAATTAGTAAAGCATGTTTAGCATTATAAAGACTATGAGTGTCAGATGAAATTAGGATGGGGTTAATAAAAATATGTGAGTACTGTATGGGAATGAAATATACCTGGCCAAAATGGAAGATGTAAAGTATGTATGTATATAGTATGTAAAGTAACTGGTATGTATGTATATAGTATGTAAAGAGACTGGTATGTATGTATATAGGATGTAAAGAGACTGGTATGTATGTATATAGGATGTAAAGTGACTGTTATGTATGTATATAGTATGTAAAGTGACTGGTA
Organism: Petrolisthes manimaculis; assembly: GCA_034508575.1. Lineage (NCBI taxonomy): Eukaryota > Metazoa > Arthropoda > Malacostraca > Decapoda > Porcellanidae > Petrolisthes > Petrolisthes manimaculis. Next base: position 19,950 of record JAWZYT010000966.1, on the reverse strand, counting down.
TGTATGTATATAGTGACTGGTATGTATGTATATAGTATGTAAAGTGACTGGTATGTATGTATATAGGATGTAAAGTAACTGGTATGTATGTATATAGGATGTAAAGTGACTGGTATGTATGTATATAGTATGTAAAGTAACTGGTATGTATGTATATAGGATGTAAAGTGACTGGTATGTATGTATATAGGATGTAAAGTGACTGGTATGTATGTATAGTATATATGATGTTCTTACCTATTTGTATCTTTACAGGATTGAGTCAAGTTCGTAATGTCCCGTATTTTAAATCACAATTATCATATTTTTCTTTAGAGTTATGTATGTTTGTTTTTGATACACACCACTTCTTCCGGTAATTTATTCCATTCGTCTATTACTCTGTTTGGAAAACTATATTTCTGTACATCTTTATCTCCACTTCTTTTAATTAATTTCTTACTGTGTCCTCTCATTGTAGGTATTCCTTGTTGACATAAGTTTTCTATATCTATCTTTTCTTTTTCTGTGACACATTTGTAAACCATAATTAATCATATCTCCTTTCTTTTATATTTCTTCTTGTTTAGGTAAGTTTAGTTTCTTTAGTCTTTTTTCATACAGTAGCTTAGTTCTCTTAGACTTGGTAGCCATCTTGTTGCTACTGTGTGTGTGTGTGTGTGTGTGTGTGTGTGTTGATAGCTTAGTTCTCTTAGACTTGTTATCCATGTTGTTGCAGCTCTTTGTACTTTTTCTAATTTAGTGATATGTTTCTTTAAATGTGGATTCCATACTACTGCAGCATATTCTAAAAGATGTTATTATTTTCTTGACCATTTCTTCTTCTATATAAGTGAAGGCTACTCTCATATTTGTTAACAATTCATACATATTTCCCACTTTTTCATTTATATGATCTTCTGGTTCATGTACAGCCACAATCAAATATCTACCAACACTTTCCATCCATCGTAGTAAATATCTTGGTAATAAAGAACAACACGTGTATGATTTTGCAGCACATAATAATAATAATAATAATAATAATAATAATAATAATAGTAAATATCTTTGTAATAAAAAACAACACGTGTATGATTTTGCAGCACATCATAATAATAATAATAATAATAATAATAATAATAATAATAATAAATATCTTGGTAATATAAAACAACAGGTGTATGATTTTGCAGCACATCATAATAATAATAATAATAATAACAATAATAATAATAATAATAATAATAAATATCTTGGTAATAAAGACCAACACATGTATGATTTTGCAGCACATCATAATAATAATAATAATAATAATAATAATAATAATAATAATAATAGTAAATATCTTGGTAATAAAGAACAACACGTGTATGATTTTGCAGCACATCATAATAATAATAATAATAATAATAATAATAATAATAATAATAATAATAATAATAATAATAATAATAATAATAATAATAATAATAATAATAATAATAATAATAATAATAATAATAATAAATATCTTGATAATAAAGACCAACACGTGTATGATTTTGCAGCACATCATAATAATACTAATAATAATAATAATAATAATAATAATAATAGTAAATATCTTGGTAATAAAGAACAACACGTGTATGATTTTGCAGCACATAATAATAATAATAATAATAATAATAATAATAATAATAGTAAATATCTTTGTAATAAAAAACAACACGTGTATGATTTTGCAGCACATCATAATAATACTAATAATAATAATAATAATAATAATAATAATAATAATAAATATCTTGGTAATAAAAAACAACACGTGTATGATTTTGCAGCACATCATAATAATAATAATAATAATAATAATAATAATAATAATAATAATAATAATAAATATCTTGGTAATATAGAACAACACGTGTATGATTTTGCAGTATCTCATAATAATAATTGAGGGGGTTGCTTGAGTTGACGTAAGGTGTTGTTGTTGTATGATTATATTTTGATGTGATACTGATTTATTTGTACAATGGAAGGAAAGTATCGTTGGTTATATGATTGTGGCTGTACATTACACACCTATATACACTAAAGCCCTGCATTTCACTAATGATGTTATGGGTGTGTATTGCACTGTATATAATGCATCTGTGTACACTCGTAATACATCATTTTTAACCAGAGTGTGAGCAACAGAAAGCTTTGAATTGTCTGGTATTGTTCATTTCCCCACCCAGTACACCTATAGAGGCTGAGTTCGAATGTAGGGTGTGTGTGTGTGTATGTGTGTAGTATTGTTCATTTCCCCACCCAGTACACCTATATAGACTTTTCTAAGTCCTTAATAAAGGATGTATTTTATGACATATAATATTGTTGGTATGTTAGAGTGCCTTAATTCTCTCTCTCTCTCTCTCTCTCTCTCTCTCTCTCTCTCTCTCTCTCTCTCTCTCTCTCTGCCTAATCTATATGGGTGACACACACCTCCGCATTCCAAAACACACACACACACACACACACACACCTCTACATTACAAAACACACACACACACAAAAACACACACACACACACCTCTACATTACAAAATACACACACACACACAAAACACATACACACACACACACACCTCTACATTACAAAACACACACACACACACACATCTCTACATTATAAAACACACACACACACACACACCTCTACATTACAAATTAAACACACACACATACACACCTCTACATCATAAAACACACACACACATACACACCTCTACATTACAAAATAAACACACACATACATACACACCTTTACATTACAAAACACCCACACACACACACACCTCTACATTATAAAACACACACACATACACACCTCTACATTACAAATTAAACACACATACATACACACCTCTACATTACAAAACACACACACACACATACACACCTCTACATCATAAAACACACACATACATACACACCTTTAAATTACAAATTAAACACACACACACACACACCTCTACATTATAAAACACACACACACACATACACACCTCTACATTACAAAACACACACACACACATACACACACACATCATTATTAGGTCACATAGTTTTACACACAGTTGACTTGAGGGAAGAGTCAGACTATACTCTTACAACATTTTAGCATCTTGATTCCTCCAATGTGTGTTAGGAAACAGGACCAGATATGCAAAAATTATGGTGATCTGTTGCCTCGAATAATTTGGGGGAATTATTTGCTGCCGATAAACTACAGACACTGTACAATGTAAGACAAAAGTTGTGTATCAACTTGGGATCAATTTCTACAGTGTGTTGTAAGCAGACAAACGAGAGAATGTTAGCCATGTAAATGACTTATATATATATATATATATATATATATATATATATATATATATATATATATATATATATATATATATATATATATATATATATATATATATATATATATATATATATATGGTAGATCTGCACAGGAAGTGTGTGTGTGTGAGAGAGACTGTGTTTGTGTGTGTGTGTGTGTGTGTGTGTGTTATGTGATATTTTTTTTAAATACAATTAAGAGAGTGAGAGAGAGAGAGAGACTGTGTGTGTGTGTCCGTGTGTTAGGTGACGTGTGTGTTTTAATAATATTGAGAGAGAGAGAGAGAGAGAGAGAGAGAGAGAGAGAGAGAGAGAGAGAGAGAGAGAGAGAGAGAGAGAGAGAGAGAGATTTTGTCTATGGGCGTATGTGTGTCTATGTGTATGGTATGTAAATAATGTGTATGTGTGTGTAATAATTATGTATGTATGTATGTATGAAGATTGGTGTAGGTGTGTATTTAAATGTATACGTTTATGTATATGCGTTTATATGTGTGTGTACAGTATGTATGCATGTGTGTGTGTATGTGTACAGTATGTATGCATGTGTGTGTGTGTGTACAGTATGTATGCATGTGTGTGTGTGTGTGTACAGTATGTATGCATGTGTGTGTGTACAGTATGTATGTGTATGTTTCTGTGTATGTGTACAGTATGTATGCATGTGTGTGTGTGTGTGTGTGTACAGTATGTATGCATGTGTCTGTGTGTGTACAGTATGTATGCATGTGTGTGTGTGTGTACAGTATGTATGCATGTGTGTGTGTGTGTACAATATGAATGCATGTGTGTGTGTGTGTGTGTGTACAGTATGTATGCATGTGTGTGTGTGTGTGTACAGTATGTATGCATGTGTGTGTGTGTGTGTACAGTATGTATGCATGTGTGTGTGTGTGTGTGTGTACAGTATGTATGCATGTGTGTGTGTGTGTGTGTGAAGTCGTGCCGAGTGGACGTGTGGACGTGAGCTCCGTGACTTGTTTCCATAAATTCCCAGTGGTGAAGCACCAAGATTAGTGCTCGTTTGTGTCACCTGTGGCTTATTGCTTGTCGCTATGGTTGGGAATGAAACCACGCCGGACTTATCACACCTATGTTTGGAGTGTCTTAAGCCTGAGAAAGACAAAAATGGCAAGTGGTTAAGGTGTTTGAAATGCTCGGGATCAGCTCACTCGACTTGTTGCCGAATGGCGGGGTTGAAAGCGGAACCGCATGAAATAAACTGGATCTGTGATAAGTGTGCTCCTGGAATTAGAAATGAGTGCGCTGGAGGATATGAAAAATCTGTGAGTAGTGAAATAAGTGAAATGAAACAAGACATAATGGAAATGAAGCTATTGTTGAAAAAGCTACCAGGAATGAGTGAATTGGCGCCGGAAGTGGTGGCCGATGTGAGCCGGGCGGTGAGGGGTGTGGTGGAGAGTGCAGTGGAGGCGTGTGGTGGTGGCAGTTGTGTTGATGATAAGGGAACGTGGGCTGAGGTGCTTACTAGAGGAAATAAGAGGAAAATGAAGCAACAACAAAAGAATCTCTTGATTGTTGAGTCAGGTGATAATGAGAATGCTACTGACAGAAAAGAGGAGGTAAGTCAGGCCCTTGATGAAGTTCAGATTTTGGATACAAAATTTACAAGTAAGGGGAAGATTGTTATGAATTTCGAAACAGAGCAAACTAGAAAACAGGCACAAGATAAGCTTCAGGGATTAGGAGATTTTAAAATTTCTTATGGAAGGAAATTGTATCCAAAAATCATGGTCTGTAATGTGGGGAACGAGGAGAAAAGGGAAACAATAATTGAACATATTATTGAGAGGAATGAATATTTGGACTCCGTTGTAGGAATTAGAGACAAGATGAAGGTTATATTTGATAAGCCAGCTTCTGGAGGGACCACTCATTATGTTATCAAGTGTGATCCGGAAGTGCGGGGACTCATTTACAAGGCGGGCGATAAGGTGAATCTGAAATGGGGAAGGCACCATGTGTATGACAGATATTTAACCTTGATGTGTTACCATTGTTTAAAATTTGGCCACAAGAAAGACGCATGTCCTGTCAAAGGGAGGGGTGAAGCCCCTACGTGTTTCAAGTGTGCTGGTGGTCATGATGGACACTTGTGTAGGGTTAACGAGAGGAGGTGTGCAAACTGCCGTGCTGCTAAAAGACATGATGATCACAGTATCAGCGCTCTGAACTGTCCCATTTTTTCGGCTGAGCTCATGAAAATTAGGAGTAACACAGACCATGGGTACTGATGCCGTGGGGTTAAATTGTGGATTGTTAAATGTTCAGTCAGTTAGAAATAAGACACTAGAAATTAGAGATACAATAAATGAGAAACAACTGGATTTATATGGAATCACTGAAACTTGGTTGACCAATAGCGATACTGCTGTTATTGAGGAGATGACACCTCCAACACACACTTTTTTACACAACCCCAGGCAAGGTCGTGGGGGTGGTGTGGGTTTATTTATTTCAAACGCGATAAAGAAAATAAAAAAATGCAATCTTGGAGCAAAAAATACATTTGAAGTGTTGCAAGTGGATTGTGAAATTAATGGTAATAGAACGACGATTATAACTGTTTATAGACCACATGCAAGTGTCAGTGAATTTATTGAAGAGTTTCGATTATATTTAGAGGAAATTGATTTGGTCAGTACAAGTGTACTCATTTGGGGCGACTTTAATTTATGGCTAGACGATTTAGAGGCTCGGTATGTCCCTCTTTTTATTGAAACTTTGGCGACGTTCAACCTGGTGAATAAAGTTGATAAACCAACATCAGCGTGTGGACATATCATTGACCTGGTGTTAGCTGATATATCAAGTGAGATTGTCCGTGATCTTTGCGTGGCTGAAATGTGTTCCCTTTCGCCTGTGCATAAGTTCGTGATGTTCAAACTGGCTCTGGTGCAAAACTTGAAACAAATACAAACCATTAAATTCCGATCCAAGAGGAACTTTGAGTGTAATGTCTTGGTGTCGTATATTTGTGACAAAATGATTTCACAATATAGTGATCATTGTAATCATCAGTTACCAATGAAAGAAAAATGCATTGATTGTTTATATGATTTGTATAACACCACAATTAAATGTGAATATGAAACTATGTGCCCTATGGTCATGAAAAAAGTAGTGATAAAAGATGATTCACCATGGTTCAATGAGGACATTCTGAAAGCAAAACGAGAAAAGAGAAAGAGGGAAAGACTGTGGTGTAAGTATCGGACGGAACAACGAAAAATCGACTATAATCAAGCTCGGAACTTTGAAAAGAGACTGATTACTGCGAGAAAACGAGAATTTTATAGTGACAAAATTTTGCAAGCTGGCCCTAATATCAATAAACTTTATAAAGTGCTAGACAAACTAACTGGAAACAAGAAGAAACACAAACTACCGCAGGGTTATTCTGATATTGAGCTAGCGAATGAATTTTTAGAGTTTTTTGATAACAAGATAAGGAGAATTACTTCTACTTTTTGTGATCACCGAGCAACGGTGACTGATGACATCCCTGTGGCTGCCGAAAGATTATCGTCTTTTCAAGTCGTGAGTGATTCGGAAGTGAGTGATGTTATCAAAAATACAAAATTCACATACTGTGCCAGTGACCCCATGCCCATGGGTTTAATCGCCAGTGGTGAAAATTTTGGCCGGCTGGTGTCTATCAATACTAATATGATAAATTTAAGTATTTCGAGCGGTGTTTTCCCAAAATCTGAAAAGACTGCAATTATTAAACCAATACTGAAGGGGAACTTGGACCCCCAAAGTTTAAGCTCCTTTCGTCCAGTATCAAATTTGACTTTCCAATCGAAAGTGCTTGAAGGTGTAATTTTAACACAACTTAACAGGCACTTGGACACTGTAGGGGCGATTCCCGACAACCAGTCTGCATATCGTTGTCTGTACTCGACTGAAACGGTGTTGTGCTCCGTGGTGAGTGACATGCGTGCTTTATTGGATGAAGGAAAGTGTGGACTGCTGTTTCTACTGGACTTGAGTGCTGCGTTTGATACAGTGGTGCACGATGTATTACTTCGAGTTTGTGCAAACGTAGGCGTGGAGGGTGCTGCTC
>JAWZYT010000965.1:0-74650 GCA_034508575.1 Petrolisthes manimaculis | reverse complement strand
ATGACAAGATTAGAAAGAGGAGGGGAAAAGTGACAGCAACAGACATATAAGATTAAAGAGAGGGTGATAAATTGGAGAGAGAGAGAGAGAGAGAGAGAGAGAGAGAGAGAGAGAGAGAGAGAGAGAGAGAGAGAGAGATTGATACGGGGTGAATCATAGTCGTATTTGGTTATAGAATTAGATAAATTTTAAAGGTTTCATTCTCTCTCTCTCTCTCTTGCACACACACTCACACACATACACACACACACCTCTCTCACACCTAACATACACACACAAACACACACCGCTCTCTCTCTCTCTCTCTCTCTCTCACACACACACACACACACACACACACACACACACTCCTTTATCATGGCAGATCTGCAGGGTCATTAATTACACGGCGTTTTGACACCCGGACACTAATTACTGCACGACCTGGCACACAAATGAGGGCTAGAAAAAACACACACACATGGAGAGCCTTAGGGGAAAAATACATGGAGAGCCTTAGGGGAAAAAATACGTACGGTAAATAAAAACCCAAGGAGAAAGAGAGAATAAAATGAGTAGATGAGCTAAAGTATTAACAAGACATCATTCGATGCCAGCGACCACTCCGCCCTTTGCCATCTTTATTTTTTTGTGACCTTGACCTTCGACCGATTTTGTCCAAAAGTTAATCATTTTGTTTTATGATGAATATCTATCAATAGAAAAAAATGAACATCATACGGCTAAACCTGTGGACGCCTAGACCATAAACAGACACACGAACAGATAAATAAATAAATATCCAGCACCGAACACAATACACCTCCCCCTTCGGGACGGTGTAATAATGTTGGTGCAAGTATAAAAATTAATAATTTCAGAAAAAAACTAAGGTGAAAGAGAGAGAGAGAGAGAATAAAATGAGTAGATGAGTAATGTTGGTGTAAGTAAAAAAATAATAATAATTCATCAAAACCACAATACAATCAAGTCCAAAACTTAACTCAATTGAACACTTCACAAACTTGATTCAATCTTAAGGTTATCTAATCAAACCCAACTCATCAATCAAACTCTCCCAACACGTCTGCTTCAATCCAAGACAATCGGAAACAACCCAAGCCCTGCAACTCAACTTTCAACTGACTCAACACAAACAAATCCCACGTACCCACCCAAACCTGACCGAATTCTCCGACAAGCCTGACTGGACCTAACCTGACATGACCCGCCCGATATAACGTGTGGAGATGAAGAGGGAGGGGAGATGAAGAGGGAGAGGGAGAGGAAGAGAGAGGGGAAAGGACGAAAGGGGGAGATGAAAAGAGAAGGGAGAGGAAGAGGGAGGAGATGAGGGAGGAAGGGAGGGGAGAGGACGCGTGAGGGGGGAGATGACACGAAGAACAAGGCGGATAAGAAGAGGTGAGGGGAAAGTGGATGAGAGGAGATGAAGGGAAAGTGGATATGAGAAGGGGAGGTGAAAGTGGATAAGAGGAGGTGAGGGGAAAGTGGGATAAGAGGAGGTGAGGAGAAGTGAGAGGAAGTGAAATGATGGGGAAGGGAAAAAAAGGTGAGGGAATGCGAGGGGAGAAGACGTGTGCGGGTGGGACGGAAGAGGGGAGAAGGGGAGGGGAGAAGATGAGAGGAGAAGGGAGGGGAGAGGAGACAAGGGAGGAGAGGGTAAGATAAGGCATTTCTGTCACCCGGTGCTGGTGATGCGAGGACAACATGACGCATTGGAGGACAACACATGCAACATTCACATGACCCCCTCCCTCCCTCCCAAAGACAAACCATCATACTTCCCCTCCCTCCCACAAACAAACAAACCATCATACTTCCAAACAACCTATACCTACCCTTCTACTCATCATCCCTATCTCCATCCACCCACACTATACCACCATGTTCATCCCTGTTATCCTCAATCTTCTTCCTTTCTATTTTTCAATCCCCAGTACCCATTTTCCCTAATACCATCCACCAACACTAACTACCTCGACCCACAAATACTCATCCTACAACTATGTGTGTGTTTCTTTACTACCCATTCTCTACCCCTGTTTTTCTTAAGGGTAGATAAAGATAGGAGCTAAGGAGAGTAAGGGGGTCTACCCAACAACACTATCTACACTCAATCGTACCCACCCACCCACACAACCTCCTTCCTACCACGCACATGCCCACCAACCCCCACCCCCATCCAACCTCATTCCTACCAACCCACCCCCACCCCCACTTTCTCTCTCTCTCAAGTCCTCAATCTTTGTCTAACAGTGTACATTTGACAGCAAATATTCGTCCCCAGACTACGCTCAACATTTCAATATATATGCACTCGAGGGTACATAATCATCTTCACTTCGGTATGTATGTAGCCTATGTAAGTATGTATCGCTTTGGAATCTCAAATCACAAGCTTCTTTGTACAGTTGCTACCCATAATATCAGCCGAGTGAGGTAGAGGTATGTGAGATGGAAAGGCTAAAGTTGTAGGAAGTGATGGTGGTGGTGGTGGGAAGGGAAACAGTTAGTAATGGGTGAAGGGAAGTGAATGGGGAATGGACGAGGGCGTGATGTTGGGGAGGGACGGGAGGAAAAGTGTGAGGTTGGTGTGGAGGAAGTGAGGTTGATGAGGTGGGAGGGAAGGGAGGTTAAGGAGGGAGGTGAGGAGCAAGGTTAGAGAAAAAGTAGTGAGGCTGATGAAGGGAGGGGAAGGAAGGAAGGAGTAAAGTTGGTAGTGGGGAAGAAAAATAGGATAGAGGGAGAAGAGAGAGGATAGGGTGGGGGTGGGGTGTGTGGGGTGGGGGTGGACCCATACGGTAGCCAGAGGGTGAGGAGGTCGAGGTGTGAAAGTGGGAGATGAAAGGAATGAATAAATAATGTGGTAGAAGAGGCTGAACAATAGATGGGTGGGTGGGTGTGAATAATTAAGGGAGATGAGATGAATAAATGAGATCGAATGTGGTGAATACAATTAATTAAAGGACCCTGTGATGTAGTCTAATAAAAGTTGGAGAAAAATGAGTCCTTCAAATATTGCCACGAAACACCACTTATAGGGAAGGAGTTTGTTTCGTGGCATGGTCAGGAGGAATCAGAAGTCTCCAATTTTATACAAGACACTAAAGAAATGCTAAGTGGAGGGATGTGGTTGGTGATTACTTTATTATCGTTAGTTTATAAGAAAATACGATATGGGTCGGATTTAAGTTCAAGCTTTTAATTGATGCACGAAAGAGAGAGAGAGAGAGAGAGAGAGAGAGAGAGAGAGAGAGAGAGAGAGAGAGAGAGAGAGAGAGAGAGAGAGACAGAGCCACCCACCTAACATACACACACACACACACACACACTACACAGACCCACCCACACACGCACACACACACACACACACACCCAACACACACGCACACACACACAACACACACACCCAACACAAGCAAGCCGAGCCAAGCCGAGCCAAGCCAAGTCAGTCATGCGTTGTGAATGTTCAAGAATGTGGAAGGATCAGCGTGACCTTTACAATCAATGCTCTCTCTACCTTCAGTCCTTATTTTATTTCCTTCTTTATTTTCTTTCTTTCCTTCTTTCTTTTTTTCCTTCATACTTGCCTTCCTTCTTTCCTTCCTACCTACCTTCTTTCTTTTTTTACTTCCTTCCTTATTTCTTTCTTTTTTCTTCCTACCTACTTACTTTCTTTTCTTCCTTCCTACCTACCTACTTACTTTCTTTTCTTCCTTTCTTCCTACCTAATTCTTTCCTGCCTTCCTTCTTTCCTTCCTACCTACCTTTCTTATTTCTATCTTCCTCCTTTCATTCCTTCCTTTCTTTCTTCTTTCCTTTCTTCCTATCTTCCTACTTTCCTTTCTTTCTTCCTCCCTGCCACAACAAAATTCCAATTAATATAGAGACTAGAAAAAAAAACTTAAACCATAAAGGAGGAAGCGGAGGATTTAATTAAAGAGATAGTAATATAAATGAAAGACAAAAATACCGAACAAATAATAAGAAAAAAAAACAATATATGAAAATACAACGGAAAGAAAAACTAAAATAAAAGATAAAAAATAAATAAGATACAAGAAAGGGAATTTAACTGAACCACAAGAATAGATTCGATAAAAAAATAAAGATAATAAAATAAAAAGATATTACAGAAGGAAAAATAGAAAAATATAGAGATTTTTTTTCCTCACTCAGCAACACAGAAGAGCTCTCCAGACGTTAAAAATTATTATTATTATTTTACCTTTATTTTAACCAACTTGGGCTACACTTAACAGAACAAACTGTAGCTATGGAGTGAAGTAGTTACATGAAGACAAGAATCATCGAAAGTTACAGGTACAGTTTGCCAAAAAAGGTATTGCAACAAATCTTGATAGAACTTTAACCATAGTAATATCCACACTTATTTGTAGGGACTATAAGCATGTATAACAGAAGGAAATATACATATCCATCTGTAATACATACTTATAATCCCTACAAACAACTATGAACATAATATATTTAATGTTGTATCAATAGTTGTTGCAATACCTTTTTTGGCAACTGTACATGACGACACGAATCATCAAAATGTAATGGAAATAATACCTTTTCATGCCAAACTCCTCTTAGATTTTCCCAGATTCGACCCAATAAATAGTTCTACAGTGAAGAGGTTATCCGGGTTCGTGTCTTTATCTATAATTAAATAATCACGAGGCGGGTTGTCCACTTCTAAGTACACTACACGATCATGTTCAAGGTCGGTTCTAATAATATCGTAAATAAATAAATAATAACATCATTCTGTAATAATAAATAAAATAATAATAAGAAGTGAACACTGCATTATACAAAAATAATAACATTGTAATAATAAATAAATAATAACATACTATAATAATATATAAAATAATAATAATAATAATAATAAACTGTAAGAGTGAACACTCCATTATACAAAAATTATAACATACTGTATATAATAAATAAAATAATAACACTGTAATAATAAATAAAATAATAATAATAATAATAATAAACTGTAAGAGTGAACACAGCATTATACAACAACCATTATTATCTTATGAAATACAAACTAATCTACTACAACATAATAATATAGTGAGATTATTATAAACTTTCTAATGCTACTGAAAAAAAAGGGAATAATAATTTTTTCCCTCCTAATTACACTACCAGAGAGGAAAATATTTGGTCATAATAAGTCAATAAAAGATAAAAGCAGGAAAAAATAAAGTTATTATTACGTTAAGCCTCCCGACCTTGAGTATACGTCGGTCGGTCGGTCGGTCGGTCGGTCGGTCGGTCTCTCTCTCTCTCTCTCTCTCTCTCTCTACTCATATGATAGAGATACATAAAGGAACAAGTCAGTCTCTCTCTCTCTCTCTGTCTTCTTTCTTTCTCTATCTCTGTCTGTCTGTCTCTCTCTCTTTCTCCCTCTCCCTCTCTCTCTCTCTCTCTCCTCATATACAATCTGAATGCCTGAAAACATAGAGATACATAAAGGAACATAAAGGCGAGAAAGTACCGTGGCCACATGGTGTGTATAGGTGGCCAACTCATCAACCCTTTCCTCTCCCCTTTCTCCCCCCTTCCCTTTCCTCCCCTTTCCTTTCCTTTCCCTTCCCTCTCCTCCTCCTCCCCCTTTCCTCTTCCTTCTATTTCCTCCCCCTTCCCTTTCCTCCTCCTTCCCTCTCCTCCTCCTTCCCTTTCCTCCACTCTTATCTCCTCCACTGGCTTTCCTCCCTGTTCCTTCCCTCCTCTCTTTTCTTCATCAATTCTCTTTCGTACCGTGCTGATCAAGGCAGGTGCGGGCCAGGGTGGGGGAACAAGAGAAGGCAGGAAGCGGGCATGGGAAGGGCAATGAGAGGGCAGCGGAAAGACAGGGAAGGGAGCATGGAGGGAGGCAGGGGAAGGGAGCATGGAGGAAGGCAGGGAAGTGGGCAAGGAATGGCAGGGAAGGAACATGGAGGGGGGCAAGGGTATAGCATTGAGGGGACAGGGAAAGGAGGCAAGCAAGGAGGCAGGGGAAAGGAAAGGAGTCAGGCAGGCAAGGATGGAGTCAGTGCAACGAGGCATGGGAAAGGCAGGGAATGAAGGCAAGAAGTGAGGCAGGGAGTCAGGCAGGGAGGGAGGGAGTCAGTGCAAGGGGGTATAGGTTCACTTTACGACCTGAGAATAGGTAGTGTGGCTGGTGTGCTGATGGTATCGCTGACTTCTCCCATCCCCACCACCACCCTCAGCAGTCAGTCCCCAGTCCCCCTCCTCTACCACCCCACCACACCACACCCACAGTACATGCACATCTCCTACCTCCCACCCCATCTCTTACCCCCAGAACGCCCCCCCACCCACCACACCCACAGTACATGCACACACAATCCTCCTACCAAAACCCCCACCCCATCTCTTACACCCAATAGTTAGTTAGACCCAGACCACTTCCCCCACTACAACCACCGCCACAATCCCATCTTCAAGAGAGAGAGAGAGAAGAGAGGAGAGGGAGAGAGAGAGAAGAGAAAGAGAGAGAGAGAGAGAGAGAGAGAGAGAGAGAGAGAGAGAGAGAGAGAGAGAGAGAGAGAGAATAATACTGAAAGGTAAAAGCGATGAAAGTGCAGGTTAAAAGGTGAATGAAGAGAGAAAAGAGGCTGGGAAAGAGAGATGCAATTGGAGAGAAGAAAATGATATGCAAAGAGAGAGAGAGAAGAAAGAAAGAAAGCAGAAGTGATAATGTTTGTACTGCTTGCTTGGGAGTTCAGAGGGAGGAAATACAAAGGCATGATACAAAGGACACTCAAACAGCAACCCACTCACTGGTTCTTACGAGGCTGTCTGATTAAACCTTTATTCTACGAGGGTGGGGAAATGTATGATAAAGAAAAAGTGGGTGGGAATAAGGGAAGGGGGAATAAAGGGTTGAATAGGTGTGTGTGTGTGTGTGTATATGTTGTGTGTTGTGTGTGTGATATAGATAGCAAGATACAGAGTGTCAATAGGAGAGAGGGGAGAAAGAGGAGTGTGATAAAAGGAGAGAAATATGTGTGTGTGTGTGTGTGTGTGTGTGTGTGTGAGAGGAGAGAGAGAGAGAGGAGAGAGAGAGACGAGAGAGAGAGAGAGAGAGAGAGAGACGAGAGAGAGAGAGAGAGAGAGAGAGAGAGAGAGAGATAGTGTGAATGTCAGGAAGGGCGAGAGGCGAGGGGAAGGGAGGGGAGAGATACTGATAAAGGAGGGAGGGGAAGTGAGAGGGTAAAGGGACAGGAAGGACAGAGATAGTGAGAATGTCAACGAGGGGAGAGGAAGGCACGGACCACGCTGAGGGGAAATGAAGGGAGAGCAAGAAGACCAGAAGTGAGGGGAGAGGAATGGGAAGGGAGAGGAATGGGAAGGGAGAGTAGGGAATGAAGAGGAGGGGAGGAAGGGAAGGGAATGAATGGAAGGGGATGAGGAGAGAGGAGGGGAGAGGAGATGGTTAGACTACGAAAGGAAGGAAGGAAGAGGGGAGGGGAGGGGAAGGAAGAGGGGAGAGGAGGTAAGAGGAGATGGGAACACTACGAAAGGAAGGAAAAGGAGGGGAGAGGAGGAGAGTGCGTGCCCAGGGCTGGACTGTGGCTGTTATCAGGCGCCTCCCTCAGGAGCGATAACGAGCCGGGGGAGGCAGGTAGGGCAGGCAGGCAGGCAGGAGGTAATGAGGGGAAGGCAGGCAAAGGGAAGGCAGCAAGCAGGAAGGTAGGCAGGCAGTAGGTAATGAAGGGATGACAGCAGGCAAATACATGGCAAGCAAGCAAAAATAAGGTTACACAAGACATCATTTGATGGCAACACCGTCCCTTAAAGATGCAAGCGACCACTCGCCCTTTGCTATCTTTATTTTTTGTGACCTTGACCTTCGACCGATTTTGCCCAAAAGTTAATCATTTTGTTTTGTGATGAATATCTATCAATAAAAACAAAATGAACATCATACGGCTAAACCTGTGGACGCTAGACCATAAACAGACACACGAACAGATAAATAAATAAATAAATATCCGGCACCAAAAACAATACACCTTCCCCTTCGGGATGGTGTAATAAGCAGGCAGAAAGGAGGCAAGAAGAGGGAAGGGAGTAAGGGATAGGCAGAGGAGTAAGGGATAGGCAGAGGAGTAAGGAGTAGGCAGGGGAGTAAGGAGTTGGTAAGGATACGAGTAGGAGAGTAAGATGATATGAATACAGTGACACGAAGACAAATAAGGAGAAAATGAGGAAAAATCAAGACACGGAGAGAGAGAGAGAGAGAGAGAGAGAGAGAGAGAGAGAGAGAGAGAGAGAGAGAGAAAGAGAGAGAGAGAGAGAGAGGTGAACTGTAGTGAATGAAGATCTGAGGCCACACAACGAAGACCGTGTTCCAATAGATTGAGGAGGGAGAGGGACGGAGTGACGGGAAAAAAAGAACGGGAACAGAAAATGAAGAGAAAGATGAGTAAACAGGAGGATGGAGGAAGAAAAGCAGTGGGGATAGCACACAAACAATCGAGAGTGGATAGAGTACACACACACACAAAAAAAAAAAAAAAAAAAAACTATTCCACAGAAGTACACAAAAGCAGCCTCTCTCTCTCTCTCTCTCTCTCTCTCTCTCTCTCTCTCTCTCTCTCTCTCTCTCTCTCTCACACTCACACACACACACACGACCTACTGTACTGCCTTTAGACCTTTGGCCCTTCCAACTCACCAACGTGTACTTGCATCGTGGGACCAGCAGACACCTACACTCACCACCCAACCCACGGTGAGAGAGAGAGAGAAATAGAGATGGGGGGATGGAGTGAAAGACATATAGAGACCGACCCATGACCTATTAGAACACACACACACACATATAGTATACCCACGCGTGACCTTTCAGCGAGTAACGTATGTGTTGTGTCCGAATTGAAGGGCTACCGATTCCTACAAATTACGCCAGAAAACAGACTCCCATAACAGACAACTTTTATAAAATAATGTTGAGGAATCACCACTACCACAACTATCACCACTATCACTAATACAACTATCACTACCAACACCACCACTAATACAACCACCACACTACTACTAACACAACCACATCACTACCACCACCACCATCACCACCACCACACTTCCACCATCACTACCACAACTACCACCACTACCACTACCAGTACTCTCCGTGTCTCATCAAACTGGCAGTGGTGTCCAGGGAACCAATTAATAGGGAGTGCCATGTAAACACCCCCTTACCCTCACCCCCCCCCCACCCCATCACCCCTCACCCCCACCCCTGGCACCGGTAATATGACACGAAAGGTGGGGATGGGGATGGGGGAAAGGAGGGGTGGAGGAGAAAAAGGAGGTAGGTGGGGAAAATGAGTGGGGAGAAAAGGAGGGGAGGGGGATGAGGAGGAGGAAGGGGAGGAGGAGGTAGAAGAGGAGGAGGAAAAGGAAGAGGAAGAAGGGGAGGAGGAGGAGGAGGAAGAAGAGGAAGAGGAAGAGGAGGAGGAAGAGTAGGAGGAAGAGGAGGAGGAGGAAGGGAGGGTCACAATAGGCAGAATGAAAAATGGAACAACGCCATGTGAATTAATTATTAAGTCACCAATATCCTTTGTTTATTCTGATTAATGGTAACAACGGCAGGTAATGGTGTGTGTGTGTGTGTGTGTGTGTGTGTGTGTGTGTGTGTGTGTGTGTGTGTGTGTGTGTGTGTGTGTATTGTGTGTGTGTGTATTGTGTGTGTGTGTATTGTGTGTGTGTGTATTGTGTGTGTGTGTAGGTTTGTGTGTGTGTGTGTGTGTGTGTGTGTGTGTGTGTGTGTTCACTCGTCAACTCGCATGTTAAGTTCATTCGCTCGCCGTTTCTTTACTATTCTTTCATACTTAAAATATATAAAATATAATATATATAAAAAAAGAAGAAGCAGGATATGTTAAGCATTTTTGTGTAGTTTTATTATTAGATCACAAAAGCTAAGAAATAATAAACCAAGAGTAGCATTATTTTGTTTTGTTCAATAGTGGGATAAAAATAAAAATAAATACAGCAACGAAGAAAAAAAAAGACAAGTGTATGTATGGATTTATTTTGTAGTTGCTTTTAGTTTATTGTGTTTTTTGGTATTGTTGTAGGCCTAAGACGCTCCTCCTCCTCCTCTCCTGCTCTCATTCACTATTCGGCAAGAGTGAGAGGGAAGGTAAATAGAACGTCAAGGAGCCCCAGTACTGCCTCGTGAGAAATGGGAAGAAGAATGGTCAGAGGAGGGGAGGGAGATGAGGGTGTGGGGAGTAGGGGAAGGAGGGTGGGGGTGTGGGGAGTAAGGGGAAAAAGGAGGGAAGGGGGGAAGGAAGGTGAGAGTGTGGGGGAAGGAAGGAGATGATTGTTTAAAGAAAGAAAGAAAGAAAGAAAGATAGATAGATAGATAGATAGATAAATAGATAGATAAATAGATAGATAGAGATAGAGATAGAGATAGAGATAGAGATAGAGAGAGAGAGAGTGAGAGAGAGAATGAGAGAGAGAGAGAGAGAGAAAGGAGAGCTCTGTGATGGATTATGCAGATGTGTGAAATAAAACGAAGACGAGAAGGGAAAGAAAGACGGATAAAAAAAAGAAAGCCAGCGAGAGAAGTGAAGAGGTGAAGAGGTTGCCAAGGTTAAAGGAAAAGAGTAGAAGAAAGAAAAGAAGGAAATGGAAGAGAAGAAGAAACCAGAAAAGAAGAAAGAGAAGAAGGAAAATGGATAGAAGAAGAAACCAGAAAAGAAGAAAGAGAAGAAGGAAAATGGAAGAGAAGAAGAAATAGGATGAGGGAAAGAAAACAACAATGATGAAATAAGGGGAAAAGGGGAGACACAGGAAGGAAGGAAGGAAGGAAGGAAGAGGGGAGGAAACACACTTGATAGATTTAAGAGGAGAGGGAATTGGAGGAGACTACTGGGGAATGGGGGGGAGAGAGACTGGGGAATGGGGGGGAGAGAGACTGGGGAATGGGGGGGGGGAGAGGGGGGGAAGAGGGAGGGGGTGAACGCGGAGGAACCACCACAATGATAAACAAACCAGAGGAAAGTGGGGAGGGAGGGAGGGAGGGAGGAGGAAGATGGGTAAGGGATTGGTTAAGGGAGAGAGGAAAGGAAGATGCGTAAGAGAGAGGGTAAAGCAGGGAGAAGGAACATGGGTAAGGGAGGGAGGAAGATGAGTAAGGGAGGCAGGGAGAATGAATATAGATAAGGGAGGAAGAGGGAGGAGAATGAATATGGGTAAGGGAGGGAGATAAGAAAGCGTGTACTGTACTGTATATATAAGTACCCCCAGCTACCCAGGAGGGAAGTACAGGAGAGGAGGGGAGGAGAAGGGAGAGAAGGGGAGGGGGTAGGGAGGGAAGTACAGGAGCCACCACCACACCCTCTCTCCCAAATTGACCCCACTAGGCCTATGCCACCCACACATTAAGTTTTCAAGCTTCGAGCGGCCTAAGTCAGCCTAAAAGATGGTTGGAGGGGCGAGTGCAAGACATACCAATGAGGGTATTGAAGGGGAAGCACCAACATGTCAGAAAGGAAGGCCAGAAAGAAGTAAATAGAAAGGAAAGAAAGATCACAGCAGTTGGGAGGAAGGGAGAGGAGGAAGGGGAGTAGAGAGGTGTAAAGAAAAAGTGGGAGGGAGGAGTAAAGAAAAAAGGGGGGAGAGAGGAGTAAAAAGGATGGGAAGGGGGGGATGGGGGAAAGGGGGGATGGGGAATATGGGATGAGGGGGGAGTACCAGGGGTAACGATTCCCCCAAAATTATGCCAGAAATACTTTACTTACCATCTCAGTAATTAGGGATAATTTTTTTTAGCATAATTTGGAGAATAAGTAGACTTCACCCAAACCTGACCACTAACAACTCATTATCTCATTCACACCCGACTCCCATTCACACCCGACTCCCATTCACACCCGACTCTCATTCACACCCGACTCTCATTCACACCCGACTCTCATTCACACCCGACTCTCATTCACACCCGACTCTCATTCACACCCGACTCTCTCTCTCTCTCTCACACACACACACACACCTGACTCTTGCTTCCCACACACACACCTGACTCTTGCTTCCCACACACACACACACACACAGCTGACTCTTGGCTTCACACACACTATCCACCTGACCGTCACGTCCACCACCAATTGGAGTCCTTGGCACACCCTCACCCAAATCCAATTCCCCGTGTAACTGGGCGTGGTCCTTCCAGATTCTCCACGCCCCCTGTCCCCCCCCCACCCCGTCTCTCTCTCTCTCTCTCTCTCTCTCTCTCTCTCTCTCTCTCTCTCTCTCTCTCTCTCTCTCTCTCTCTCTCTCTCTGAATGTATGTACAGTACGTGTAGTATCAAATTTTTACACTTATTTTGCAGCATTTTTAATTTGATCAATTGGCAATAAAATATAAACTTTAATTATCCATTTTGCAGCTTCATAATTTGATCATATAACAACAAAAATATAAACTTTAATCATCCGTTTTACAGCATCTTAATTTGATTATATAAAAATAAAATATAAACTTTTAATCATCCAAGTGCAAATATATATACATTGAATATAGTAGATCAGCAAATAGGAGAGCTCAAGTCAAAGAGAAAATTAATAATAATAATAAAAAAGAGACTGAGTAATGGGAAATAATTACATGAGAAAAGAAACGCCCAAAAGAAAGATGAGGAGAGGTGGAAGGGAGAAAAGGAGGAAAGAAGAAAAACGGGGAAAAAGCAGCAGGAACCAAGAACAGAGAAAATGCAGTGATAAGGAAAGGGGATGGAGATAAAAAGAGAAAAGGATAAAAAATGGATGGAGAACAGAGAGAGAAAAGTGAAATGTAATACTGATGATTTAGAGAATGAAAGGAAATATAAAAACAGTGTCAATATAAGAATGAAAAATGTGTGAATAATTGAGTAATGGAATGACAGGTACTAAATAAAATAAATAGTTACTGTTTATGAGAGGAAATGTGGAAATAAATGCAGAGGTAGGAAAGACAAAAGTTAGCAAAAAGAAAGTAAGGAATAGAGAAAAGTTAGGAGGAAAATGGACTTAAATGTGGAATGGAGGAAAATGTGTGAAACGAGGAATATGGAAATTGGTTCGCGAAAATTTTAATAATAAAAAAACAAAAAAATATAAATAGCAATAGATATGTTTGTCCCTACTTAGGATAGAAGAGAAAAGAGGAAGGAGGAGGAAGGAGGAGAAAAAATATATATATAAGAAAAGAGTGAACAGGAGAAAAAAAATATATATAAGAAAAGAGTGAACAGGAGAGAACAGAAAATTGGAAGGGGGAGAAAGGAGGAGAGAATGTGTGAAGCAGCGAGCAAGGGTCAGCCAGAAACCTAATTCGTAGGCTTGGGTGAGGGGAAGTTTGGTCCCTGAGAGGGGAGATATGAGCCAGCCGTGGAGAGAGAGAGAGAGAGAGAGAGAGAGAGAGAGAGAGAGAGAGAGAGAGAGAGAGAGAGAGAGAGAGAGAGAGAGAGAGAGAGAGAGAGGTGGTGGAAGTAAAGTGCACAATGACAAGAAGAGGGTGAGAGAAAATAGGGCATGGGAAAGAGGAAATGAGGAAGGAAAAAAGAGGGGAAATGAGGAAGGAAAAGAGAGAGGAAAGGAGGAAGACAAGTCTGAAGGTTAGAATTTTTTTTATCTCAGTCTCTCTCTCTCTCTCTCTCATTAGGATAATCTCTCGGTATAATTTCCAACCATCCATATAATCTCTCCACCTCTACATCCTATTTTACGCCTCATGTTACGAGGGAACAGGTGTGGCAAGTCTACTGATTACTCCTAACCCTGTCAGAAAACACACACGAGTTGGGTGAGGATCTGTTTTGTAGCAGACTTTGGAGGAATCTGTAGATCTCCAATTTGTCTACAAGATCTTATTTTTTTAAGGTACAAATCTGACCATATGTTTTCCTCCTTTCTTCATTAATTTTTTTTTTTTTTTTTTTTTTTTTTTTGCATTTTCATTTTTCAGTCTCTTATTTACTTAAACTTTATTTACCAAAACAGAATTACCTCTTTAACTCATTACACACTTCATTTCCACTCCATTAATTAACCTCATTTCCATACACACACACACATTTTCCCCGTCTTCTCCATCCACCTTATTCGTTACACAATTCACATTTCCTTCCCTCTGTGGCGGCTAGAATCAGCTACCCGCCACAAGCATCAGCCCTCTCGCCTGATGGGTTCTAATAGTGTAGCAGGCAGGAATCCTTTTATTCATGTATTTCAGGTTCACTCTAAAATCTTATATACCATTTGTAGCCTGTATGAATAAACAGATTAAAAACCCACGATCTCTTAGTCTCCTTTCAAACCTCACCAGGAGACTAATGTAGCACCCCGCTACAGTGGTGACCCCGGAGTGACCCGAACATCCAATCTACTCCACATGGCTGGCAAACCTCTTCTTAGCCGTCACATCTAGTGACCCGGGAGTGTAAACCCCAAACCTCTTCGTTAGCCGCTACATCAGGTGACCCCGGAGCCGAACAACACATCTCAACTACGATGCTGCCAAGTACACATCTCAACTACGATGCTGCCAAGTAATCAGCACACATCTCAACTACGATGCTGCCAAGTATTCAGCACACATCACAACTACGATGCTGCCAAGTAATCAGCACATCTGCACTACTCACCATGCATCTTCACTACTCACCACAATCTGGTGAGGAAGATGTGTTGGTGCAAACTACCCAGCACACATCTTAACACATCTCAACTACCCACGGTACCCACCACACACAGGTGCGGGAGATGTGTTGATGTAGACAAGCCAGCACCAACTCCTCTCTGCATCGCTGTTCGCAGAGTTCACCTGACCTTCGGACACCTGCTGCCAAGCAATGCAACTCCATATGTCTGGCAAGCTTCACCTGCTTCTGTCACCAGCATATTACCCATTGCTTCCCCTATCGACTACCAATCGAGGGAAGGTGTTTCCGTAGTCAGAAACTGGTGCATCTGGGAGCCCTTCGTCCATCATAATCTATGCACTACCAGCATATATTCCTGCAGCGCTCTAGTGCGTACGCCAAGCGTAGCTAACGCCCGTACCACTACTGCCACACACGGCCCTACATCACGGCTCGACCTATCTACAAGACGACGACCCGCCGCCTGTAGGTCGCCCCTTCTAACACGGACCAAGAATTTCTCGCTGAGGGGGGAGTATTGTGGCGGCTAGAATCAGCTACCCGCCACAAGCATCAGCCCTCTCGCCTGATGGGTTCTAATAGTGTAGCAGGCAGGAATCCTTTTATTCATGTATTTCAGGTTCACTCTAAAATCTTATATACCATTTGTAGCCTGTATGAATAAACAGATTAAAAACCCACGATCTCTTAGTCTCCTTTCAAACCTCACCAGGAGACTAATGTAGCACCCCGCTACACCTCCCTCCTTCCTTCCCTTCCTGGTTTATTCACTGGTGTTCTCTTTCCCACCTTTATCCGAATCCCTATACATCCCTCTTATTCTATCATCTCCCTCCTCCTCATTTTCCACCACTCACGTCATTCTCTCTCACTCATCCCTCACACATACATACATACATTTCTCTTATCCTCCCTCACTTCCCTTTCCTTCCCTTCATTCTCCAGTCTTCTCCCTCTTTTCTTCCATACATACATTTCTCTTATCTCTCCCTTCCCTTACCTTCATTCTCCAGTCTTCTCACTCTTTTCTTTCATTTCTTCAAGCACATGCATTTCTCCCCTTTCTATATTCATCACATTCATTTTTCCCATCCATTCTTAACTTCTCCTTTCATATTGCAGGCACACAATTACTTTTCTCTTTATCTTCTTTTTTCTCTCATTCTCTCCTCTCTCACACCTTCCTCCGTTTTCTCATACATTACTTACATCTCTCGTTTAATTAAAATATATTGTCTTGCCAAGTAAAACTCACTCCCTTATTATGCTCATTCCATTTGCTGACTTCCCTTCCTTTCCACCATTCATCACCAATCTCTTTTCTTTCAAATTTTCTCTTCTTCCTTCTCTTTACATCATCCCTTCTCTCTTTAAACCTCTCTCTCTCTCTCTCTCTCTCTCTCTCTCTCTCTCTCTCTCTCTCTCTCTCTCTCTCTCTCTCTCTCTCTCTCTCTCTCTCAATCCATCACTCATTAACTCTCTCAGTGAATAAGGACATAACACCGTGGTTGAATCCTCGTATGCAGTCTGTCTGTCCTTTCATGTAACACACACACACACAATGACACACAAAGACACACATACACAATGACACACACAGACAAAAAGACACACACACTCTCTCACAAACACACACACACATAAAGACACAGACACACACACAGACACACATACATATCGTCTCCCCTGGCTTGCTTCACCACCAAACCTAACTCCTAGCTCCTTCCCTGCAAATCCATCGTTCTCAATAACACTGCTCAGGAGGCATCACAAATCTTATCAGTGAGATCTGAATGCGCTCGCCTCTATATACCCTGTCCCTATCCTACCCTGCCCTGCCCTGTCCTGCCCTACCCAGACCTACCCTGCCCTGCCCTGTCCTCCCAACCAACCCACCCACCCCATTATACTCACCATACTCAACTCATCCGTGTACTGTAACGCCAGATCCGACCACCAGGGGAAAGGAAAAGGGAGAGGGAAGATGGTGAGGAAGGGGACAAGGTTAGGGTGAGCAAGAAGGGTATATAATTATAGAGGAAAGAAGGTGTGGAGAGGGAGATGGGAATGGGAAGAAAAATGTTAGGAGAGGGAGAAGACAAGAAGGAAAAATGGATGAGAGGGGAAATAGGGTGAGAGGGGAAAGGAGAGGGCAAAAGAGAAGAGAGGAGGGTAGGGAGCTGGTGGTGTTCAAATACACTACTTACACACACATACACACACACACACCTGAGAGGGAGAAAAATATATGGTTAAGGAGGTTACAACCGTATTAACACGTAAAGTAATCCTCTATTTATTTAGCGTATTTCGTGGTGCTTCAAAGGCTTGTGTGTGTGTGTGTGTGTGTGTGTGTGTGTCTGTGTGTGTGTGTGTGTGTGTGTTATTTTCTGTATAATCCGGAAAGGCGTGCTTGTGTGTGTGTGTGTGTGTGTGTGTGTGTGTGTGTGTGTGTGTGTGTAAGCGTAATGTGTGTAATCTTGTTTTATTTCAAGCATTAGGCGAATTAGTTTGTTTCAGAGTGCATGACCGCTGTAATCATTCTCTCTCTCTCTCTCTCTCTCTCTCTCTCTCTCTCTCTCTCTCTCTCTCTCTCTCTTAATAAACAAACTACATATAAAACACTTCTTCCTATAGTACATCTGATCACGTCACAAACAACCAACCAAACAACAAAACAACCAACCAACCAACCAACCCACATCTTTCTACTAAGCAAAAAAATTCAACCATCCACCACAAGCAAGTCACACCATCATAAAACAAATATATAATTATACTGTATCTCAACTAACTACACGTTCTACAGGGATACGAATAAATGCTATATGTTTACTGTGAGACACCCTTGTTTATTATTATTATTGTTATTGTTGCATTGGGTGGTGGTGTGTTCAGCAAATGAGTAAGTAAGAGTGATAATATATAAAGTGGAGATGTAATAAGCAATGAAAGAGATTTATGGTTTGATGGGTGAGAAAAGACAATAAAAAAACAGGAGTGCAAAATGTAAATAACTATAGGAAACGATAAGACAGATAGTACAAAGATAAAAATAACAAAAAACAAACAAACAATAGAGAAGATATAATGGATATACGATACAGAAACAGATAATAAATAAAATGTAGCCTCAGTCTCACTCACTACTGTTCGAACTCTTATATCCTCTCTCTCTCTCTCTCTCTCTCTCTCTCTCTCTGTGTGTGTGTGTTTCCCATGCCCATCCCCCCCACCCTACCCATCTTCCCCCTCCCCCCCCCGTCGAGGAACCACCGCCCCCCTCACCCCCCCCCCTGGTAAATGAAAGCTAATTTGGTCCCCGTGTTGGAGTCAGACTTTCATTGTTGTTGTTCTCTCTCTCTCTCTCTCTCTCTCTCTCTCTCTCTCTCTCTCTCTCTCTCTCTCTCTCTCTCTCTCTCAAATTTCACAATATCCTTGGCATCTACTCTATCAGTAATTTTGCTGAGCTGATATATTTTTTACATTGCTGTTATGGCTATTTATTACTATACATAAAATACTATCACTCTCTCTTTCTTTCTCTTTCTCTCTCTCTCTCTCTCTCTCTCTCTCCTCGCGTCTCAACCTTTACATAATTATCCTGTTGTCTCTCTTTCTCTCCTTTCTAAATTTACCAGGCTTTCCATCTCTTCATTCGCATCATTTTTTCTCCACTTTCACTGGCATGCAATTCATTCATTCATTCATTCACTCACTTTCTGCTCCTTATCATTTTTTGCCTTCACTGATTTTTGTATTCCTTTTTTTTTTTTAACTTGCTTCTCGTCCATTTCCTCTTTTCCGTCCCGTCATTGTCCTTTCACTTCACCTCTCATCTTTTTATGGCATTTCTCTCGTTTCATTGTCCGGTATTTCAGTTCTCGTCTTTCTTCTATTTCTCTTTAGTTATTCTCATCAGTTTGTTTCCTTTATAATTCCTTGTTCTAATATTGTTCAAGTACTTTATGGGCGCTATATGACCTCGCTGTTGCTGCCCCTAATATCAATCTATCAATCAATCTATCTATCTATCAATCTATCTATCTATCTATCAATCAATCTATTAATCTATCTATCAATCTATTTATCAATCAATCAATCAATTAATTTATCTATTTATCATTCTATCAATCAATCAAGCACTACACACCTTCTATCATCCTAATGCTTCCTTCATTCCATTCTCTTACTTCAATATTCATCTTTCTATTTCCTTATGTCTGTAATATAATAATATCTATCTATCCCTCTACCTTACATATTCTTCCCTTCATTTACTTCAATATTAATCTTTCTATTTCCTAATGTCTGTAATATAATATCTATCTATCCCTCTACCTTACACATTCTCCCTTCCATTTACTTCCCTTCTTCCTCCTCCTACTCCTCCTCCTCCTCCTATTCCTCCTCCTCCTCTTCCTCCTCCTCCTCTTCCTCCTCCTCCTACACATCTAATTCCCTTCCCTTTCCGTCCATTAGGCAATTTCTAAGATCACTTGTTACGCCCGACCTACTTCCAACTTTATCATCCCTTCCTCTAATTCTCCTTGTTATCGCGTGTTCTCCTCCTTTCCCCTTGTTTATTCCCTTCTCAGTTTGATTCCCCTTCGTCGGGCTTTTTATCCCATCCTCCCTCCCCCTTCCCTCTTTCTCCTAACTCACTCACTCACTCCCTCACTCTCTTGATTCATTACCATACGTAAATATATACTTGCTTGGTTTCCCTTTCTCACTCTTGTATGTATGTATATAAATTTAGTCTGCCTTTGCTCTCTATTAAGGACCCTGTGATGTAGTCAGAAAATAGGAGGTTTGGGGAGTCCTTCAAACATTGCCAGGAAACGCCACCCCCATATGGAAGGAGTTTGTTTCGTGGCTTGGTTAGGAGGAATCAGAAGCCTCCAATTTTTATACACAATCACAGGGTCCTTAACGAGTATAAATTAAGGGGAGATTCTCTGGATGGTAAATTGAAAGGCATTTGATTCCTCCAAACTATGCCACGAAACAACACATCCCCTATTAGTACTACTGTGGGCGGCTGTTTCCTGGCGTAGTTTGGAGGAATTACAGACTTTCCAATTCACCATTAAGAATATCTCCCCTTATAAGACTGATTCACACCATACCGTCACGTGATTCACACTATACCGTCACGTCAATATTTTTTCCATGTCAACATATGGTGGATAATGCCGTGATGTGACGTGAAGGTGTACGTAGTGTGAAGATGCTCACTTGTTTATATTTGTTCATTTATCGGTAATAATTACAGCTTTACAAATATTCCCACTCTTTCATACAATAACATCGTCTTCCCATTTTAGTCTCTCTCTATCTCTCTCTCTCTCTCTCTCTCTCTCTCTCTCTCTCTCTCTCTCTCTCTCTCTCTCTCTCTCTCTCTCTCTCTCTCAATCCAATTCCGTCTCCCTCCACCTAAATAACGTGCCATTCTTCTCCCTCTCTAAAAATATTCCCCACCAAATGAAACCAAAACTCACACCGGCACCAAAAATACGACGCCGGCAGAGAACCCAGTCCCATTCCCATCCACGCACGCACGCACGCACTCCCACGCACATTGATTCCCACATTGGAGCATTCTGTGTGTGTGTGTGTGTGTGTGTGTGTAAAAGAGATTGACAGAGACATGAGGAGTGAGGCTATGTATGAGTGGGCGAATTGGGTGGTAGTGAGAAAGTGTGAGTGTGTGTATGTGTGTGTGTGTGTGTGCATGATACTGGTTAATAATACTAGTGATTGATGGTCGTGGTATAAGATGGCCGGCTATCAATGAATAAGCACCATACGTAGGAGAATAAGATATAATATACACACGAGTAAATAATAGGCTGGATGAAAGATGTTTGTTGTTCCCGGTACTGCATAAAAATGATCTGACACTTCACTCAACTCACTCACGTTCGTCTGTTCCCCGTTCTATCTCTCTCACAATGGGAAGAAAAGGGGTAGGATTCAATGAGAGAATTCTTTGCCCTCCAGCCAATCCCTACACTCAAATGGAAGGAAGCAAACACACACACACATAACACGAAAATGCAGACAAATATAGTTAAAAACAAACTACACACACACACAAATATACACAAACATACAGACAAATATAGCTAAAAACAAACTACACACACATGCACAAATAACACAAAAATACAGACACAGACAAATAAAGCACACAACTATACACACACACACACACACAAATAACACAAACATACAGACAAATATAGCTAAAAACAAACTACACACACACACACAAATAACACAAACATACAGACACAGACAAATAAAGCACACAACTACACACACACACACACACACACACGACTGGATACAATACACGCCTTTATATTCTCACAGCTTTGTCACCAATGCTACAGTCGAGTCTGTTCGCCCTTCAGGAAAAAAAAAAAAAAATATGAATCTTGAATGAAACATGCTTAATAAAACCTAAACGTAATGGGAGTGAATTTTAAGTGGGTAGTTCGCTTTTGTTACATTGGAGTGCCATGATTCCTCCAAACTATGCCAGGAAACAGGACCATATGAACAATAATAATGGTGTTCTGTTGCTTGGAATAGTTTGGAGGAATCAGTTTCTCCAGATTTGACAACACTGAACTTTCCCCCTTAAGTGACATGTCAGATTCTAAGATGGGAAGGTCAGTCAGTATTTTCTTTGTTGATGTTAGTGTAAGGAAAGAGAAATATTTTATCACATACGACTAAAACATAACACTTTTTTGAAACTGCAGGAGTTCTATTGACTCAATCTAGTCAGTCCCTGAAACGAAAGAAACGGAGTGAAAACAACACACACACACACACACACACACACACACACACACACACACACACACACACACACACACTCACATGAAATAAAACTATAAACAAACACTACACTCACAAAAGGAAAAATAGACGAACAAAAACCACACACACACATGAAAAAACGACAAGCACAAGCACACACACACACACACACACGAACCGAAAATAAAAACAAGCATACACACGAATTGAATAAACGACAAACACACACACTCACACGAATCGAAAAACACGCACACACACATACACGGTCCACATGACGGTCCACACACACACACACACACACACACACACACATCAGTTGGTTGGGTTGGTACTCCATTAACGCTCCACTACACCACCACCTCTCATTACCGCCCACCAGTTGCATAGCCGCGACCTGATGCAAAGGAAACGAGTTGTGTGCAAGGGAGAACCACCAACAGCCGATGCATGAGGTGAGGTGGTGGGAGAAGAGGTGTACATAGGTGAGGTGAGGTGGTGGGAGAAGAGGTGTACATAGGTGAGGTGAGGTGGTGGGAGAAGAGGTGTACATACATAGATGCTAGCTGCTTGTTGGGAGATGTGTTGTAAAGGGAAGAAGAAATGTTGCTTGTTATGGGAGATGTATTGCAAAGTAAAGATGTTGCATGCTATGGGAGATGTGTTGCAAAGGGATGACATATTGCAAAGGGAAAAGATGCTGGGATTTTAGTTGCAAAGGGAACTGATGTTGTAATAATAGGTGCAAAAAAGGGAATATAGAAGAAAGGGAAAGAGTTAATTGAGAGGGGACAAGTTACTATTATATAGGGTAAAAGTAGAGAGGAAGGGAGAGAGGAAAAAGATGATGTAAAGGGAACGAGTTGTAACAAAATAAAAATAATAATAATGAGGAGTTACTATACCAAGGAATGAGTTGCGAGGGGAAATATTATGCAAAAGGAAAGAGGAGATGCTCGCGGTAAGTAAATGCAGGAGGACAAGTTGGTTATTAGGAAATGAGTTGGAAGGGGAAAAGTTACAAGTGGATAAATTGCAAAGCGTTTTTTTTTTTTTTTTTTTTTTTTTTTTGCAAAGCGTTTTTTTTTCACTTTTTTTTGCAAAGCTGTTTTTTTCACTTTTTTTTTGCAAAGCTGTTTTTTTTTTTACTTTTTTTTTGCAAAGCGTTTTTTTTTTTTACTTTTTTTTTTTTGCAATGGAATGAGCTGGGAGGGAATGAGTTGCAAGAGGATGAGGACGAAGTAGAATGATAGGGGAGATACTAATTACTGGAAAGAGACGAACTGAATGAAACTAGGTTGGAATGGGTAGGTAAGTTTGGAGAGAGAGAGAGAGGGAGAAATATCCTTCACTCTCACGTACACACACATATATAGAGAGATAGAGAGAGAGAGACATAGATAGATATATAGATAGATAGACAGATAGACAGATAGAGACAGATAGATAGATAGAGAGACAGATAGATAGATAGAGAGACAGATAGATAGATAGATAGAAATATCCATCTCTTACGTACACACACACACATAGAGAGAGAGAGAGAGAGAGAGAGAGAGAGAGAGAGAGAGAGAGAGAGAGAGAGAGAGAGAGAGAGAGAGAGAGGTGGACAGCAAGGGAGTTAAAGGAAGCAAGGAAAGGCGAGTAGTTCAGTGAGGACATGAAAGGAGAGAGTGAGTGGAGGTGACGGAGGGTTGAAGAGAAGGTTTAAGAAAGTAGAGAAAATACGGAAAAATATCAATAAAACACAAAGATGGTGAAAAAAAATAAGAAAGGAGTGATTAAAAATGTGAATGGAGAGTGGGTAGTGTAGGATGAAAGAGAGGGTTTGATGAGAAAGAGACAAAAATGAGAAAATATGACTAAAACTGAAAGATAATGTGAAAGTGTAAGATATGAATATAAGAAAATGTGAAAGGAATGAGATAACGGAGGGTGGAAGAGAAAATATGAGTATAATGGAAAGATAGGGATAAAGAGTAAGGAAAAATAAATGTAGGGAAATATGAATAAAAGAATGAGAGAAATTAAGATGAGAAATGAAGATGAAGGTAAAATACGAATAATGATAGGAATAATAGAAATAAGGTTGAGAGAGAGAGACAGAGAAAGAGAGAGAGACAGAGACAGAGAAAGACAGAGAAAGAGAGAGAGACAGAGACAAAGAGAGAGAGAGAGAGAGTGACAGAGAGAGAGAGAGAATAAGAATGATTAAACTTTTCGCGAAATAAATAAATATTAAATAAATAAATGAAGGAATGGAACAGCTTAAGAAGAGATAAAAGAGTAAAGATAATAATAACGCGATCAACAAGGGAAAGACAGATAACGAGGAAGAGGGGAAGAAGGATAGACAAAGATAACGAGAGAAAAGGTGGAAATAATGGATAAGCAGAGATATAAATGATAAGAAAGAAAGTGGGAAAATAAAAAGAGAAAGAAAGGAAATAACAAAGATGCAGATAAGATAAAATCACACACACACAAAAACAAAACAAAAACAAAAATGAAACACAAAAGAAAATAATAATGAGGTTAAGGAGATAAAAATAAAGAGAAGAGGAAAAGAAGGATACAAAAGAAAAGAGAAAGAAGAATAAATAAAGACAGAGGAGGGAGAGAGAGAACAATAAAGATGAACGACGTAGAAGAGGAAGAAGGATAAAGACGTGAGAGGAAAGGATAAAGTGGAGAAAGAAAGAAAGGAGAAGGAATGGATAAAAATAAAGAGAAGAAAAGAAGGATAAATAGAAAAGAAAGAAGAATAAATAAAGACAGGAGGGAGGGAGAGAAGAATACAGACGAACGACGTAGAAGAAGAAGGATAAAGACGAGATAGAAAGGAGAGAAGGAATGGATAAAGATGAGACGAAGGAAAAGATAAAATGACACCACCGACTGAACGACACATTGGAGTAAGATCAACAAGGTAGGAATGGGAATACTTCACTGTGTGTACTTAACGTGTGTGTGTGTGTGTGTTATCTTTAAGTGTGTGTGTGTGAAGTTTAAGTGTGTGAGTGTGAAGTTTAAGTGTGTGTGTGTTTGAAGTTTAAGTGTGTGTGTGTTTGAACTTTAAGTGTGTGTGTGTTTGAACTTTAAGTGTGTGTGTGTTTGAACTTTAAGTGTGTGTGTGAAAAAATCTACTTCACACCAATAGGAAGTTCACAGATATTATTATTATTATTATTATTATTATCATTATCATTATTATTATTATTATTAGGTAAATAAAAAAAAAAGCTCATATAATTTTGCCTTCTGATCCACAAGAGCAATATTCCACTCCTGTTTATATATTGTAGATAATTATAAACTCGTGTACACATTTTATGAGAAGTGTATATCAAGTGAGATGAGCGAGGCACTTCATTATCGCCGAACAACACACACACACACACACACACACGAGCTACAATGTAATGTGTGTGTGTGTGTGTGTGTGTGTGTGTGTGTGTGTGTGTCGAGGGCGAAGAACAACACTAATAATAATTGAGATATGAATGTAATAAATGAGAAAGGGGGCGAGACTGTTCATTATCACCACGTTGTGTGTGTGTGTGAGAGAGAGAGAGAGAGAGAGAGAGAGAGAGAGAGAGAGAGAGAGAGAGAGAGAGAGAGAGAGAATGAGAGAGAAAGATAGAGAGAAAAATTGTTCATTATCACCACGTTTTGAGAAAGAGATTGATAGAGAGACTTCATTATCACCACGTCGAGAGAGAGAGAGAGAGAGAGAGAGAGAGAGAGAGAGAGAGAGAGAGAGAGAGAGATGAACTACAGTGTGACGAGTGTTGAGTGGACTAAGTAGGTTACAGATACAGATATGTGGCTAGAACTCACTCACTCACTCCTTCACTCCCTCACCTCACCTCACCTCACCTACCAAACCTTTGTATAATACCGTATAGGCGTTCCCCCCCAACGCATTATAGACTGACTGGCACCTGTCTGCCACGCCCGGCTCGCTTTGTCTGTCTGTCTGCCTGTCTTGTCTTTTTTTTTTTTTTTTTTTTTTTTTTTTTTTTTTTTTTTTGGGTGGGCATAATATCATGTTATATATTTTTGTTGTCTTCGCTGGCCATCTTTCTTTTTGTATTTTATTTTCTTCTTTTCTCCCTTTATTTCTTTATTTGTTGCTGTTTATACTTTCTTCACTTCACTACAATTAGCCTATCCAGTCTTTGAGGGTTAAAATATATAGCATTTGTATTTTTTTCCCTTGTCTTCACTAATTTTTTTCCAGTTTTATTTTTCCTCCACTAAGTATTTATCCTTCTGTTTTCTTATCTAATGTCTCTCCCTCATTTTCATTTGAGTTTTTTTCTTTTCTTGGCTATCATATTTTTTTTCATTAACACTATAGTCCTCGGATGATTATTATTATTATTATTATTATTATTATTATTATTATTATACTAGTCTCACCTTTCACCTATCACGTCCTCACTCCTCACTCTCCCTCCATCAACATCCCCCCTCCCCCCACTCTTTCGGCCCCCCTCCAATAATATCCCCACATCTTCCCCTTTAACTCCTCCTCCACATCAATAACAATAATATCCCCACCATATTTTCCCCTCCATCATCAGCTCCCCAACCATAATACCTTCTCCATCAAGCACCCCCCTTTTCTCTACACCCCTCCATCAGCTCCCCAACCTTAAGACCTCCTCCATCAACAGCCCCCCTCCCCTCACTCTCTTCAGCCCCAACCCCCTACCTTAAGACCCCCTCCCTTCAATTTCACGGCCGCTACCCCCGACTCCTTCAGTGATGTGTGGGTCTGGCACCATAACTCACTCCTACACTGTCCTATAGGCCTATCGTGTGTATATATATAAGCTACAGTGGGCCTATCTATATATACAGTAAATATATATCCATTATACAAACTGTTCTGGGACTATATAAACATACCTTCCTGGATATACACTCTCCCCCTTAGATACATTATTTTTATTTTATTTGTTTATGCCCATAATACAAACTGACTTGATTCTATACAGATATACCTTCCTAGATATACACTGTCCCCCTAGATACATTATTTTATTTTATTTATATACCAATTATACAAACAGTCTTGGGACTATGACATACCCTGATAGATATATTGTCGCCAAGATATATTATTCCAGGTTTATCTCATTAAATGTATATACAAAGCAGTACCAGTATCGTACGTAGGCCTATACATACCCATTATACAAACTATATACTTTGGCACTATGACATACCCTAAAAATACATTGGTTGGATATGTATGTATACAGTATAGCCTACACTATTGTATCCCCACATATTCAAACATACACATTAGACTGAGATAATATACTTACTGGCACTCTTCTAAGAATATGATACAACACACAATCCTCAACGTATACTCCCCATACTGTAAACTCCATTTATACACACCACCCTCTGATTAATATACACCCAATATAAACAAACACCTACTTACTTACTTACTTACTACCTTACTTACTTACTTACTGCCTTAGTCTCCAGTCTTGAGGTATTGGAGATCCACCCACCCCCTCCCTTGTCATGGCCCCCTGGTGAATAATATTGTAATTAACTTGCATAACCTACCCACTCCCCAAGGCCTATTACACACACACACACACACACACACATACACACACACTACACAAACACTACCACAGGCCTACTGGTATATGAGGGAGATCGCCCCCCCCCCTCTCTCCCTCCTTCCTCTCCATTCATAGCTCCCTGTAAGATGATACACTGTGTAACCTAACCACACACACACACACCACACACACACACACACAAACTATAAACACATCTTACTTTAGGTTTACGGGTATGGGAGGGAGACCGCCCCCCCCCACCCCTCTCTTTTTCTCTCTCTCCATTCACAGCCCCACTTCGGATGGTGTGTGTGTGTGTGTGTGTGTGTGTGTGTGTGTGTGTGTGTGTGTGTGTGTGTGTGTGTGTGAGGGGCTTCGGGGACCATAGTTCAATTCCCTACTCTCACTCGTAATGGTGTTCGGATCCATCCATTCCCTTCCTTATCTTAGGCCTAAAAGTGGCTCGGAATTTTATACAGAGGAGCTGAAGTGACCAGGACTGTGTGTGTGTGTGTGTGTGTGTGTGTGTGTGTGTGTAAAACGGTAATATATTTATACACACACACACAGTCATCTTTTCACATATTCCCTTATATTGGCCTATAATTACCAGTGAATATAAATAATAATATATACAGTTATACACATACAAGATGTACTCCTTTCCCCCTTTCTACTGACCTCCTTCCTCCTCTCCATTCCCTAGCAGTTTTTTCTCTTCCTTCCCCATGCCTAATCTTGTCCAACCCATTCACTACTAATACTACTATACTACCTTTCACTACTACTACACTACCATTCACTACTACTACTACTATACTAGCATTTACTACTACTACTACTACTACACTACCATTCACTACTACTACTACTACTACACTACCATTCACTACTACTACTACTACTACACTACCATTCACTACTCCTCAGTCCTTCCTCATCTCTGCTTTAACTCCTTTGCTTTCCTCTCCTCTCTACCTCTACCTCTTACTCTCCTTCTCCCCTTCCCTCCCCTCAGTTCAATCCCCCAATAAGGACCTCCACATGGGTCATCCTCCCCCTCCCCCAACCCCACCCCCCAACCCCCGCACCCCCCACCCGGGCAGCATCAGGCAGTGGAGGAGGGACACCAAATTTGGGGACTAAGGAGTGGGGGTTTGGGGGGTTGGGGAGTCCCGTCTTGGTTGTGATGGAGGGGGAGGGAGGGGGAGGGAGGGAGTGGAGGGGGAGGGAAGGAGGGAGTGGAGGGGGAGGGAAGGAGGGAGGGAGGGAGGGAAGGAGGGAGGGAGGGAGTAAGGGAGGGAAGGAGGGAGGGAGGGGGGGAAGGAGGGAGGGAGGGAGGGAGGGAGGGGGTAAAGGAGGCTATATTAAGAAGGGGTATGTCATGCTTTTACACGCCAACTGGAGGCTACTGGTTCCTCCTCCAAGCATTCCACGACAACAACAAAACAACGATCAAACAAAACAAAAATTCAATCC
The DNA here is from genome assembly GCA_034508575.1 of Petrolisthes manimaculis. Lineage (NCBI taxonomy): Eukaryota > Metazoa > Arthropoda > Malacostraca > Decapoda > Porcellanidae > Petrolisthes > Petrolisthes manimaculis. Next base: position 46,032 of record JAWZYT010000965.1, on the reverse strand, counting down.
AAGTCAACAAAGAATTAAATATATATAAAAAAGAATATAGTTCAAACCAAATTAATAAATCATTCTATCAATAAAACACAACAAAACAAAAATTAATGAAATCGACGACAAAGTATTAAATATATATAAAAAAATATATCTAGTTCAAACCAAATTAATAAATCATTCTATCAATAAAACACAGCAAAGCACAAAATTAATCAACTCAACGACCTGTTTTCCACCGCAGTTTGGAGGAAGAGGACAAGTAAGTAAGTAGCCTCCAACTCTCCCTCACAAGACCACACCACTTCCCTAAAAGACCCCCTGCTACTGCCCCCCACCCCCGCCCCACCACCAGTACCCCTCCCGTGCCCCCTTCCCTCCCTTACCTTAGTCGCTTAGTTATCTACGTGGCATATATTATCTAGAGTGATAAGTGGAGGTGTGTTGTTTCAGATAAGGTGTGTGTGTGTGTGTGTGTGTGTGTGTGTGTGTGTGTGTGTGTGTGTGTGTGTGTGTGTGTGTGTGTGTGTGTGTGAGTGTGTGTGTGCACTTAAGCAAGAAATAGTGACTGGTAATGTTTGTGTAAAAATATAGGTCTCTTTGTATTTGTGTGTGTGTGTGTGTGTGTGTGTGTGTGTGTTCATCTACAGAGGTGTTCTATTCACCAAAGGTTTATATGACACCATGCAAGCAGGCGTGTTTTGTATACAATATTGCATAGATTTTGTGCATCGTTATTGCAGTGTAGTGTGTGTTTGTCTGTGTGTTGTATCTGCATCTTGCATTCTGTCTGTGCATTTACCCTTCTATTGCTGCTTGCAACTCGTGTTTTGCGAGTGTGTTCGAGCAAGTGTGCTTATCTACACTGTCGTAGTATGTGTGTGTGTGTGTGTGTGTGTGTGTAAGAGAAAAATACATGAAGCCAATTGTTTTGTCACAACCAAAAGTCCTGTTACCCTTTCTGTTGGAGATGAATGTGTAGGTTTTTGATAAATGAAACGTACTACCAATTCTGTACATCTACGATCCCTTGAAACTCCTTGACCTGTTTTAATTTCATTTTCAATTAACACTGAATCCCAGACAGGAAAATGAAATTGATATTTTTGTCGTAACTGTTTGAGAATACAGTATAGTCGTGATATAACTAAGACTGTACTATATACTACTACATCTCCTCTTGGTCTAACTGTTTGAGAATAGAGTATAGTCGCCATATAGCCAAGACTATACTACTACTACATCTGCTCTTGGTCTGACTGTAGCCAACACCTCTAAACTGGTGTTACTGATACCAACACACGAGAGGAGGAATGTCTGATGTGAGGGACCAAGATAGAAGGGTGTGTAAACAAACCACTTCACCTCAGACGCGATAAACAAGCATGATCCGGGTATACAAACGACTGCAACGTCATTCCCAAGCAGCCTAGTGTACAGGTAAACATGTACACACACACACACATATATATATAATATAGGGTACACGTCACTACATAGAAATAGTTCACAAATAGTGCACAAACAAGCTAAATCATCAACAACAACAACCAGTAACCGTGGTAATTAAATTCACACAAAAATATCCACAATATAATAAATATACTACACATTTACTCTCTCACATGCAAGCGTGTATCTATACTGGTCTCTCTCTCTCTCTCTTTCTCTCTCACTCGACAAACAAGGCAAGGAGCAAGGTGGAGGCGGAAGAGGTGTGGAGCCGCCTGGTCCTCCACCCATCACATCACAACACTCCGGTCAAGGTGCAGGGGGGAGGGGGACGGGGGGAGAGAAGAGAGGGGGAGGGGGACGGGGGAGAAGAGAGAGAGAGGGAAGAAGGCGAGTTTTGGAGAAGGGGAAGGAAAGAAAGAGGGAGGGAGTTACGAGGCTGGAGATGGAGTTGTAGGGGAGGGGTTGTGAGGAAGAAAAGGGAGGGAAGTTAGAAGTGGAATGGAGGGGGAGAGAAACAGTAAGGATGGAAGAGAGAGGGAGGGGAGTTAGAATAGAAATGAGTGGGGATGTGGGGTAAATTATTGGTGAAAGTGAGGGACATAAGCGAGGTGTGGGTGGAGGGAGTGGAGGAAATGCATGAGGTAGGGGATGGAGAAAAGGTAAGGGTGGATATGCTGGGGGCAGAGGTGAGTGGACAAGGTAAAAAGGTGGAGGAGGGTGGAGAGGATATAGCCCAAGGAGAAGGTGGAGCAAGAGGTAAATGGTGGAGAGTATAAGCAAAGATTTGAAGTATATGCAAGGGTTCAAATAAAAGAGGAAAATATGAGGAAGGCAAAGAAATGTTGCTGAAGTGTAATAATAATAATAATGGAGGCAAACGTAAATAAATATGTTGGGGAAGTGGAGGAAAATGGAGAAGAACAGTAAGATGAAAACAGTGGAAGAGGGAGGAGGAGGGAGATGGAGGGGACAGATGGAGGAGTTGGGGTGGAGCTGAGTCACCCCCGCCACACCTAAGCTACCACTACCACCACCACCACCACTACTACCACCACTACCACTACCACCTCTGACTTATCATCCCCGTCTGGGTAGGCCTTACGCATCTGACTCACCCTCGGGACACCTGAGATTTCTACCTGCTGGCTCCCGTATCACCTGACACACATACATCAATCCTTCTAACATGACTGGACATAATTCTCGTAAACAACGTCTCGTAAACAACGTCTCGTAAACAGTATACAACCCGAACAGCCAAACCGTGTCGTTAAAATCATCCCGTTATCTCGTCAGTAATAATTATGATTTGTGGTAAAATTGTGATCTGTTGTGATCAAACGCGTGGAAAAAATAAAAGGTGTTTGTACAAAGGCTCCATATAGAGATTAATTATATATCAAAAAGTAATATCCCATCTGAATGATTAATTATTATACATCCTATAAACGGGTGGTAGGCAACTGACGGCTGGCCTGGGGTGGGGAGGGAGAACTTGTCTGTGTTGCGGGTGCCGCCCAGCCTGCTAGTGAGTGTGTGTGTGTGTGTATGTGTGTGTGACATAAGGATAACACGTTAACTTAAAGAGTAAAAACGGCTGCGTGAAGAAATTGAATGCATGAGACAAGGTAATATATTAGTAACACTGACTGAACGTTCACCGCATCACAGATTCTATTGTTTGGGTGAGAGGAAGTGGAATACTAACTGACCACCCTGTATTATGCCTAGGCTACACTTACTGCCTTTGGCAACATACTGATAAGCAATCACAAAAATACCACTTTTAAAAAATATATAACGTTTGCTTAATCTAATGCCATCACAACAAAGGGTATGTAATTTACTAGAGAACAGTTGTACAAGTTTGTAAACAAAAATATCCCTTTTGACTGCTATCAATAATAGAAAATAAATATTGAAGCATAAGAGAAATAAAAATAGGAAAGTATACACATACAAAGTCAATATGCGAAAACGTAAATTCTACTGAATTAGCACGTATGACGTAACAGTTTACACATACAATATACTTAGACAAGCAACGACTGGAATGTTCCCCCCCCACACACACACACTTTCGGTACCTCTCTACAAATCTACAAGCAGTGTCAGCTTCCTTCACTATTTAAAATGTTTTTGACTGCATTACTTGTTAGGCATGTTTTTCTGCTTATCCCTACTCTGCAAAATTTTAATACTTTAATTTGCACAATGAGAAATAATCTGGCACGTGTACAAATAAAAGAGCTACCGTACCAATTCCTCTATCCTATGCTATAACACCGATCATGTATGTACAAGTATACGGAGGTAGTCTGTTTAGTAATAGCTGTGCTGGGAGGAATCAGTAACCCTTCAATTCATCAACAAGCGATTCTTCCCTTTAAAATATACCCCACAAAATTAATGAACACGGTAGCAAGCGGAGGGAGGGAAGGAGGTGGAGGAGTGTGTGCCTAGGCTATGTGTATCACGTGTCCGACTCCGTGACTACCAACAACTTCCTCCTCCTCCTCCTACCTGCCTCTGACTAACCATACATATACGATAGTGGATACACGTGACTCCAGACTCAACACTACACATCTCATCAAATTTCTATACAGCTACAGTTTAAAAATAACAGTACACGAAACAGGAAAAGTCAAGCCAAAGTTCTGTTTCTTTATCGAATAGTTTCTCATCACCTTCGTAAGTAGTCTCTGAATTTTAAAACAAACAAACGTTGTTGTTTCTTTAAGAGTTTTGACAACCAACCAACATGCTACAGCCTGTGTCAGTTCACGTAACAGGCCACGTGACACCTCACCCCACATTTCTATCAATACTTAAAACAAGAAATTAACCCCAGGCCAGGTGTCACTAGAAACTCTTCGTTAAGCGTAAAGAATAAGTGCCGACTATCAATAATATTTCAGCAACCACCACACAAAAAGTTACTATAATAAATAACAGAACATGTCATTACTAATAACTTAATGTATTTTTGGCTAGTTGTCTTACGTAAAGATAAGTAGGCAGGCAAGATTATAACAATACTTATTATGGCAACACGGTATTTCTGTAAACATTTGTCAAGCTACACAACAAATCATTATACAACCAGCAACAAACCTATGAGAGATCAAATGAGTAGTGCTGTGAAAAAAAACAACAATGATAAGTATATGAAGGAAATCTGCCGTACGTCTTTTTGTGAAATAACCCTCCCAAGAACAGTCCTCACATCGAATTTAAAGTTTCCTCCGTACTTTTAATAAATTTCAAAAATGAAGGACGGATGGCTTACACAAAATTAATAAAACAGACAAAGAAGGTTGTCTGCAATCCTCACTCACCTTTCTCTGGGTCCCTGATGGTGGCACACACATCGTTGTCCGTACTTGGTGCTCTACTCCATGCATCCCCTACACACAAAACCGTAAAACACATACACCATATACGTATGAACGAACCAGCAATCATAACTGGCAAGGCGAGTCATCAAACGTATTTCCTAGCCCCCCACACCCTCACAGCAGTACTTTGATCTCTGACAGTCTGAGAATGAGTGAAGAAGAGTGACTGAGTACTGTGAGAAGTGAGTGACTGACTCTGCTCCAGCCTCCTTCCTTGATTTGACTTGAGTTGAGCCGAGCTATGTTCTGAAGGTGTTTGAATGCATGTGGTCATCCAGTGCACATTAATAAAGGTATTGACACTTGTAATATTTATTAGCATTACTCATAAAACAATCATATCTTTTTCCTCTTGTGTGATATGATGTGAATTATATTGACATATTAACATAATATATGGAAAATAAAGTAACAACTAACAGTCGAAGCCACAACCAGAATTAATGTATGGACACTTCCACTCACGGCAGTAAATCTCATACAAGTACTAGTTTTGTTAATTATTATTTCTTTCACTGTATTTTGTGTGATGTCATTTCAATTATTTTTAATAGACTGTAGATGATGGAATTAATACCAATATTCTACCAACAAAATAATTGAAAGCCGAGAAAACGTTTGCTTCCGCTGGACTGGACACTCACTTGGACATGCGCAGTAAGCCTCACAGATGGATGTGTGCAGCTTCACCTCCCCGAACATAGAACATCAAATTTTTAACCTTTGACTTTGACTAAAGATTACTCTCTTCTAAAGCTTCTTTACGTATCCAATAAATATTATTTTATATATTTAACAATGCTATATGAAATATTTTATCGTCTGCACATATAAAATGAAAGAAAATTAGAAATTATGTCGACTTCGAATCACGTTAGTTACATCCAATTTGAACACATATTGTAATATCTTCAAACTCATTTGTTGCATCACCTTACTCATTACTGAAATTTGTAAGAGATTAATTACAGCGGAAACAAATCAACGCTATCTCCCTCCCCTCCCCTCCCCCAGATGTGTGTGTGCGTGTGTGTGTGCAGGAGGTGGGAGTCTGGGAGGCTAGTGGGTGGTGCTTTGTTGTCGGGTTGCTGACGAGGCTACAATATATTAACGTTGTATACTGTACTCCCTCGCTGAAGCCTATAGTCACAATTTTCTTGGATGAATTTTTAGAGTGCATAATTCGGTCAGTGACGTTTCTGTATGTAATGTCAACATGTTATTATTTCATATAAGAACACTGTCTGAAGTTAGTCAAAATACACACAAGACTGGACTGGTTGACTAGGCTGCTTTAAGGGAAGTAACTGTTGTGGGCAAATTGAACGACATGTAACCCTCCAAACTCTATCATAAAACACGTCTCTATAGTCTTGTGTGGAGGGATTCTGTTGCTTGGGATATCTTGGAGAAATCAGTAGCCTTCCGATTTCCCACAGCAGGTTACTTCCCCTAAGTATGCCGGAATTCACACACCAAATACCCCTGATAATTCTGCTTCAGTCACTCCTTGCCTTTTTAATATGACATGTATTTAATAAGTCGGGCAACACTCAGAGTTCCTTCACGCACATGTGGCGTTTATTACATTTTGAGTTCTAATAATAATTCTTTAAGAGCACTTCATAATAAATACAATATGTTATTATTTTTATTTTACTGAATTGAAAATGCATGATATTCTGTTCTCTGAGAGGGAAGAGTTCAGTCTGATATTTGCCATCCTGACTGCCACAGTAAGACTAAATTAGAGTGACATTAAACTGACACATACATAATCCTTCGACTCGAATAACTAGCTCACAACTCTCATATATTATCATCCATCTTCAAGGGAGGTGGAGTGAAATGAGCACCTAAATCAACAATGAAAAATGTTTGTCTGCCTCGCGTATCGATTGTCAAACATTAAAAGAACTCACTCTTCTTGTTGTTCTTGGATTAATACTATATAGAAATGAAGTAATCTCTCCCTGCAATAAAAACAACTGTCGTTAGTTCTACCATAATATTACCATGACAGATACATTATTCATAAGAGAGAGAGAGAGAGAGAGAGAGAGAGAGAGAGAGAGAGAGAGAGAGAGTCTGTGAGAGAGATAGCGTGTGTGTGTGTGTGTGTGTACTTTATTATTCTCTAACACTAGGTTGTTAATTGCGTACAGCCTAGTACAGTATACCTTGTACTGTATATAGTAGATTAGTAAAGATTTCATTAGTGCCTTTCCCGAGTCAACGTTCACCAAAATTAATCACCAACAACAATTATCCTGCTGCTTATATTTGCCGCTGAGGGAATGAGTTACATATGCAAATCGTTGGCAAACAAACAGCAGACGGACAAGCCAACCCACGCCTGTTGAACAAACCTCGATTTTTAACGGCACCAGAGAGAGAGAGGGAGAGAGGGAGAGAGGGAGAGAGGGAGAGAGGGAGAGGAGGGAGAGAGAGAGAGAGAGAGAGAGAGAGAGAGAGAGAGGGAGAGGGAGAGGGAGAGGGTGGGGGTGGGGCTTCTCTCCTGTTGACGTACTGATGGACTCTGGAGGGTTACTACTGATGCCTACAATCTATGCCAGAAAACACAGTTAGTTAGTTATACATTTCAGTACGCCGGTAGGAGGGAGTGAATCTGTTTTGTAGCATACATAGTCGGGAGGAATCGGTAGCCTCAAATTTTGTGACAATGAAGATAATCGTATTCATTGTTCCTGTCCATTTCTTTCCTCACCAACTTCACTTCCCCATCCTGGACGACGAAGGGTTCCATGTGAAGTTGTTATTATTATTATTATTATTATTATTATTATTATATATGTGGTATGGTCAATATGAATTTGAACTCTTTTAAGGGGAGAGTATACTTTTGATAGATTGGAGTGCCTTGATTCCTCCAAAGTATGCCAGGAAACAGACCCAGATGAAGAAAAATAATGGTATCCTGTTGCCTGGAATAGTTTGGAGGAATCATAATCTCCAAAAATGTCAAAACTATACCCTCCCCTTAATATCTCCAAAACTATGTCACGAAATTCTCCTTGAAGGGGGTAATTTACTTTTGTTACATTGAAGTGCCATGATTCCTCCAAAGTACAGTAGTCTATGTTAGGAAACAGGACCAGATGAACAACAACAAAAATAATGGTGTTCTGATGCTTGGAATAGTTTGGAGGAATCAGTTGCTCCAGATTTACCAATGCACTGTACTTCCTTCCCCTTTTAATTAACACGTATGCTGTTTTGTGGCACAGATTGCATGAACGAGTAACTTACAATTGAAAAAAAAATACTACTACTCTCCCTAATACAAAAAAAAAAAAAAAAAAATGAAAATAAAAATAAATAAAAATAAAAGAATATGATAGTTTCTGGACCAATTGATATATGGATTGGAATGGGTGGGAGGAAAGCCAGGAAAGAGCTCCAGTTCTTACTTTAATACAACATACCGGTATATGGTTCTCGATGAAAAAAGAAAAAATATATATATTGATGGTTGGTAGTTAAGGAAAATCCGATTATTCTGCCGGCGTTCAAAGGTTAAGGTTTTTGCTATAAATTCATTGCTGTAAATCTCGTGTCTCCTTCTTTTTATATTTATGTACATTAAGTTTCATCAATGGTGTTTATCTTATAAGGAAAACCAATGTAAAAAATATAACAAGTTCCTACGAGTATATTTTCATGCATAATTATATTTGACTGTATATGTTTCGATCTATATATCCTGCAAGAAATTTATGTCATCAGAATTCATAACATACAAGAGTGAAGGTTTGAAACAGTTACTTTCCGTGTGTGTGTGTGTGTGTGTGTGTGTGTCGTGCCCAAAACCTTTGAGGTGTTAGCGTGGAACTGAACGATATTGGCGAGCAATGGTTGTGTGAATATAGCCAGCGAACGAGACGTCAACTGTAGGCCGGAATTGGGAGGATAACATCAATTCTGACCCCTCGAAAAAAAGAAAAAAAAAAAAAAAAAAAAACTAATAATAAAAAACTAATAATAATAATAAAATAATAATAAAAAAACTAATAATAAAAAAAAACTAATAATAAAAAAAAACTAATAATAAATCAAATATATTATTCCTTTTCCAAATAAATAAATCACCGACTGTAGGGTGAAATTGGGAGGATAACATCTATTCTGACCCCCCCTTCCCCCTCAAAAAAAATGTCCTACCGTAAATAAATAAATTACAAACTGTAAGCCAACTGACAAAACAAAATAATAATAATAATAATAAATTTTCCCAAATAAATAAATAAATCACCAACTGTAGACCGAAATTGGGATAACATCTATTCTGACCCAAACAAAAATAAAATAATAATAATAATAATACCTTTCCCAACTAAATAAATAAATAAATAAATAAACAGACCTCCCATCGATTACCTCACAACAATTATTTTCTTCTTCGTGAGTTAACTACCGTAGGCTAACTATTATTTCCCACCCTTCCCTCCCACGCACCGGTGACGCCAATGTGCACTAACTACACTGTATATATTGTGTGCTTCATTCCCCTGACTCTCTCTCTATCCGCTAAACTGTATCAAAATATATATATAGTGTTGGATGGTATCAGTCAGTGGGAGGGCTTCAGATGTCCCAACCCAGAGCGAATGGCAATTATCCGTCAGTGAGAGGGGTAAATGGAAGGGTTAAAAGGCGAGGGTTTAAAGGGAAGGGTTAAAAGGCGAGGGTTTAAAGGGAAGGGTTAAAAGGTGAGGGTTTAAAGGGAAGGGTTAAAAGGCGAGGGTTAAATGGAAGGGTTAAAAGGCGAGGATTAAATGGAAGGGTTTAATTAAAAGGCGAGGGTTAAATGGAAGGGTTAAAAGGCGAGGGTTAAATGGAAATGTTAAAAGGCGAGGGTTAAATGGAAGGGTTAAAAGGCGAGGGTTAAATGGAAGGGTTAAAGGGAAGGGTTAAAAGGAAAGAATTTAGAGGGAAAATTTGTTAATGGTTTAGAATGACATGCACAACTTAACGCCATTGAAATTGTATTGAAATAAACATCCTATGAAATGGGGGTAAACAACTCTTAAAATGTTTGGGTTACAATAATAATAATAGGTTACAAACGGTTACAAAATAAATTATAATAAACACTTATAAGACACAGAAAAAAAAAATCCTTAAGTGTGTGGACTTGATGACGACGAAAACAGTGACATAAACACGAATACTTTATAAATAATATGAATACTTTAAAATATACGAATACTAGAATATATTCGAATACTCAAAAAAATACACGAATACTTTAAAATATATATACGAACACTTTAAAAGATACGAACACTTTAAAATATATATACGAACACTTTAAAATCTACACGAATACCCCCTTTTGAATATATACGAATACTTTGGAATAAATGCATGTGAAAGCCGTGGGTGCTGCCGTTATATCTGTGTGGACGAGGTCAAAGGTCAGGCTCAGACACCACCGACAGATTTCAGTCAGTTTGGGTAGAGAAGTAATAATTTCCCTTTACCCCCAGTAGACGTGTGACTGGTGCTGGGTGAGGCAGGGGGTGGGGAAGGTGGGAAAGAGTGGGTGTGGGGGTCGGGAAAGTGTTGGGGGGGAAAGAGTGTTGGAGGGGGGGAAGAGTGGGTGTGAGGGGGGGGGGGGAGGCACAAGGCTGGAGAGTGAGAGGAAGGAGGAGTGATGTATAAGGATGGGAAGTGAGGGGGAAGGGGGCACAGCATTGGAAAGTGAAGGGAAGGTAGGGAGGTGTGGGCAGGGAAGTGAAGGGAATTTTACACAGTCCATTCATTATTTTTTTTCTAAATTTACTAACACACACTGCATCATTTACTCATTATACATTTTACACATATCTTATACACTACTAAAACAGTATTCCAAAGTCATATATTTAGGTTACAATATGTATTACATCATTAAAATTTTATGTATATACTTTTTTGGATATCAAGAGTATCAAGAGATTATTTGGAATTTTCACAAAGCCCTGAATAATATTACTTATTTAGCAAAGCCAGGTTACATCACTTGGACTTTATTTATTAACGGGTTTATAATTTAATTTATACGATATTCCCAAATCTGGTACAGTCCAAATATCTTTATGTATGAATGAGTGTACAAGTGAAGCTACAGGATTTATAGTTCACTTATAATATATTAAAAAATAGTATGATCTCTATATATTCATTCATTAAGGACCCTGTGATGTAGTCAGAAAATAGGAGGTTTGGGGAGTCCATGTTTGTGATAGAGGTGGGGATGATGTGGATGGTGAACAAGTGTTTGCTCATTGTTCAACTCACCTCTATTTACCTATAACCTCCTCAAACTCCAACTCACACTCACACCTCACTCAATTGCACCCTCTTATCTCATCCACTCATCAGTTTTTCCCTCTTCCTAGATCAACCCTCAATTCCTCACATCTCCCATACACCTCTACTCCTCATCAACTCCTTTTCTTACTCTCACTAACTACTTCATCTATTTCCTTCTCTTATTTGCCTCGATTCTGTAACTACCACTCATACCAGTTCGTTCACACCACCACCACCACACCTGTCCCTCTTTCACACCACCACCACCACACCTGTCCCTCTTCCACACCTCCATCCATCCATACCTGTCCCCACTTCAGTTCATCTATTCCTTCCTCCCTGTACCACCGCCAGCCACCACCGAGGGGAGGCTGGAGGGGGTGAGGGAAAAAAGGGGGAGACGGGACCTGGACGAACAGGCAACAGGGCTTCATAAAGGAGAGGGTTGTGTACATCTCTCTCTCTCTCTCTCTCTCTCTCTCTCTCTCTCTCTCTCTCTCTCTCTCTCTCTCTCTCTCTCTCTCTCTCTCTGTGTGTGTGTGTGTGTGTGTGTGTGAGTGTGTATCTAGCTATCCATTTATTTATATTTCATCTGCTTATCTAACTCCAGTTATTTATTTATCTATCCACCTACCTATCTATCCATGTAACTGTTATCTCTCTCTCTCTCTCTCTCTCTCTCTCTCTCTCTCTCTCTCTCTCTCTCTCTCTCTCTCTCTCTCTCTCTCACTCTCTCTCTCTCTCCAGTTCCATGGGGTTTAATCTCCCCAAGTTAGGAGCGTGTGGGCAGGTGGTAGAGGCCGAGGAGGCTGGAGGGAAGGGAGTAGACGCTATCGGGAAAGGAGAGGAGGAGGAGGAGGAGGAGCTGTGAAGGGAAGGGAGACGGAGGGCAGGGGAGGGGTTGGAAGGGAGAGAGGCAACGCTGAGGGAATAGGTGCAGGGGATTTGGCAGGGGAAGGAAGGAATGGGAGAGGATAGTCAGTGCAGTAGAGTGACAGGGAAGTGAAGGGAGTAGTGGGAAATTAAGGGAGTATGGAAAGTAGATAGTGTTGCAGAGAGAGAGAGGATGATGCAGAACTGTGTAGAGGGGAAAGGAAATCCAGTAGAAGGGATATGAAAAGGAGAGGAGTGAATGGCTATGTGTAGATAGTGGAGAAGGAAAGGAAGGAAGTGATGGCTGTTGGGATTGAGAGGTGTAGTAGAAGGTGAAGGAGTTTGGGGTTAAGAAGTAAGTGCTATGGAAGAAGGATACGATACGATACATTTATTTGGCCTCAATATTACAATTGTATGAATAGTACATGTTTACATTAAAATTTAAAAAAAGGACAGAAGGGAATACAAGAAAAGAGGGAACTGGAATAACAAAGGATAAGAAAGGGGTCTACGGAAGAGGGAAAGATGAAGATAGTGAATGAGGAAAGAGGAATGAAAGGGAAGATGATAATTATGGGGATGAGAAGACTGAATAATGAGAAAAGTGTGGAGTGAGGAATTGAGATTTGTGAAAGATGATGAGGGATGAGGATAGTGAAGATGATAGTGAAGACCGAGGAATTGGGGCAGTAAAGGGTGAGCAATGAACAATAAGGGCATAAAGGGCAAGAATGTAACGGGGTATAGGGCATGAGGAAGGGGAGGGGCAGAGGGGAAAGGGAGGAGTAGTGGAGAGAAAGAGGCAGGGATGGGCAGGGAGAGGAGAGTGGAGGAAGGGGGATGGGGAGGGAGAGAGAGTGGAGGAGGGGGCAGGGGAAGAAATAGGAAGTGAAGAAAGGGAGGGATAGAGGAGGATGGAAGGGGGAGATAAGTTGACGAGAAGGGGAAGGAAGAGGTGGGAACTGCAAATAAAGATGAAATTCAAAGGATGATAAGAGAATAAATAACTGGTAATTTAATTTTGAAAGAGAGAGAGAGAGAGAGAGAGAGCGGTGAATGGGTTTATAAAGTAAGTAGTATTGGAAAGAGAGAGAGAGAGAGAGAGAGAGAGAGAGAGAGAGAGAGAGAGAGAGAGAGAGAGAGAGAGCTATATAGTGGTGGTGGGTGGATGGATGTTTATGGGTTCAGGTAGATGGGTCATGGGGTCGAGCCCTGGCATAGGCGGTGTCTTCTGGAGTCAAACCTGTCTCTTCCTACCTCTCTCTCTCTCTCTCTCTCTCTCTCTCTCTCCAATACTGTGTGGTTATTGTTTATTGTTTATTGTTTATTGTATTGTTCGCAGAATTGGTAGTTTAGACTGAATCTGGAACTTATTCATAAACTGTATCTTTATCTTATTCATAATGATTATCTGGTTCATAGAGTCGGAACCGAGGTAATCTAATCATTAGACTTGTCAGTAAAGTTAGTTATCACCTGGCTAAGCTACCAGCCACAACCATTACATTCCGCTCTGTTCTATTGTGTTAATATTCTGCACTGTGTAAATAAACACCTTCACCGAAGTCTGTGTTTCTTCAACCGCCACTGTATAGCTAACAACACAACATGGCGCAGTGAGTAGGATACAGTGGATAGTGCAAGTACGAGTGGAAAATGGAGAGACAGCTGGAAGCGCTGACTGACCTGTTGATGAGACAGGCAGAAGCGGCACAAAGGGCTCAGGAGGAAGGACAGCGTCGAGAGGAACGACTGAACCAGCTGTTGGAGCGTATGGTGGTGCAACAGACCAGCCAGTCGACATCACGTACCGGGAGTGACGACGCCTCCAGCAGCAGCAACACCTCTACCCATGGTGTAAGGTACCCAGCGTCAGCCGCCACCACTCCTCACCTAACCTCGTCAGCATCGTTACGGGAGTTCGACGCGTGGCGACACAAGTTCGAGGGGTATGTAACACTTACCAAGATTAACATGCTGACTCGGACCGAGCAACGAGCTGCACTAACTGCTGTTCTGGACGACGAGTGGACTAGGACCCTACGTTATGGCATCAGTGTACCGGAAGATGCGGATTTAGGGTCTATACTCGATGCCATGGAGGAATATCTACGTAACCAGCGTAACATCATCGTGGATCGACGAGACTTCTACTTACGTGTGCAGGAAGCGGGTGAGAGTTTTGACGATTTTCTGTGTCTAGTGAAGGAAATCGCAAACTTTTGTGATTTCTGTGACAAGTGTGTAGACAGTCAGTTGCGTGACAGAATAGTTGTTGGTACCAGTGATGAAGTAGCTCTGAAACGTATGTTGGAAAACAAAAATCTAACGCTAGAAAATGCTATCGACATTTGTAGAGCGTCTGAAAGTGCTAACCACTGCAGTGCTGTGATAAAAGGGGCTTCACATTCCTCAACACATGTGGTGAATAGAGTATCGAGTTACAGAAAGTCTCATAAACGTGATAATACAAAGACTGTTAGAATGAAATCCACACTGTGTTTCCGTTGTGGGAAAGATTGTCGAAAAGATGAACAGGGATGTCGAGCAGTGGATAAAGTGTGTCGTAACTGTGGCAAACGGGGTCATTTTGCGGCTGTGTGTCGGCAGAAATCCAGCAATCGTAGCGCCAGCCCGAGATATGGGGGAGGTGCGAAAGTGTACCAGCTCTTGGCAGGGGTGTACACGAAGCAAGTAACGGCACGCCCTGCACCACGGGTGGTTGTCAAAGCAACACATCCTGCAGGAAGAGACTCCATTACTTGGACCCCAGATTCTGGTGCTGAAACTACTGTTATGGGGTTCGACACTGCAGCGTCTCTGGGGATTCAGACATCGTGGTTAAAGCCCGCTGGTAAGGAAAGCCTTTATGCAGCAGGTAACCACCCACTCACCTGTCTTGGGACCTTCCCATCACGCTTGGAGCTGGGCAGCAGGCAGGCAGAAACGGTCGTGAGTGTGGTGAAAGAAGTAAAAGGTGCCTTGCTCAGTTGGTACGACTCCATCGCCCTTGGGATTCTTCCAGAGAATTTCCCAGCACAAATTAGACCACTACAGGGGCAATACAACAGTAATTCGACCAAGCTGATACCAACACCACCACAGAAAACAACCTCTACATCAACAGAAGTGGTAAACTGGCCCTACACATACGACCCCACACCACAACAACGGACTGAACATGCTGCAGCAGTGATCAACGCTTTTCCTCGAGTGTTTGGTAAGGATAATATGTTGCGAGAAATGGTTGGAGGACCAATGCATATTGAATTGACAGATGATGCCAGACCATTTTCTGTGACAGCACCACGTATCATACCATACAGCTGGCGAGAGGAAATCAAGCAGCAGTTGGACGACCTACTAGACAAGGGAATTATTGAAAAAGTGGATTATCCAACGTCGTGGTGTCATCCTATAGTACCAGTGCCCAAGAAACAGTCTGGGGTGAGATTGTGTGTCGACCTCACACGCCTCAACCGCTATGTCAAGAGACCAGTTTATCCTGTGCGCTCACCTCACGATGCCATTGCTTCAGTTGGACCGGAAGCAGCTTGGTTCACCACCCTGGATGCCAAGATGGGATATTTTCAAATCAAGATAGCTGAGGAAGACCAGGACTTGACATGCTTCATCACACCTTGGGGCAGGTATAAGTTTCGACGTGCAGTAATGGGTCTCGTGTCATCTGGGGATGAGTATAACCGCAGAGGAGATCAGGCCCTTGGTGATGTCCCTAACACCATCAAGGTCGTGGATGACATCCTAGTATATGACTCTACCTATAGCGCTCATCTTGACCATGTTATTCAGGTGGTGCAACGGTGTGACCAGCATGGCATCACCCTAAACCCAGACAAGTTTGTGTTCGGAGAAGCTATGGTAGATTACTGTGGATATACTATCTCTAGATTGGGCTACACCACCGACTCAAGGAAGGTTAAGGCAATCTCTGAATTTCCTCGACCACTGAACATCACAGATCTCCGTTCATTCATGGGCCTTACCAACCAGCTGGGAGCATTTTCTTCTGCTGTTGCAGAGGCCGCACAGCCTCTCAGAGACCTCCTACGGCCCAAGAATGAATGGAACTGGTCAACGCAACATGAGCAGGCATTCGAGAAGGTAAAACAGTGCCTTGTCAACCCGCCTGTCCTGGCGTATTTTGACCCATCGTTACCAACAATGCTTCAGACTGATGCATCAAGGCTGCACGGTGTCGGGTTCGTCCTTCTCCAGAAGCAAGACGACACTTGGAAGATGGTGCAGTGCGGCTCAAGATTTTTATCGGATACAGAAACAAGGTATGCTGTCATAGAACTTGAGTTGGTTGCGGTCGTCTGGGGTGTTAAGAAGTGCAGTACATACCTGAAGGGGCTCCCACACTTCAATCTAGTTGTCGACCACCGACCACTAGTCCCCATCCTCAACAGCAAGCTATTGGGGGAGATTGAGAACCTCCGATTACAACGTATGAGGGAGAAGCTCACTGCTTATTCCTTCACAACAAGCTGGAAAAAGGGATCGCTACATTGTGCACCAGATGCCCTTTCACGTGCTCCAGTGCAGGACCCAGTGGAGTGTGATGAGACAGGAGACGACCCAGAAATCGACCCTCTCCATGCAGCAGTCATATCGTCTTTGCATGCCACCAGTGAGGAGGGCATCCGTCTAGCACCATTGAAGGACCAGACCTTGGAGAAAGTGCGTGCTGCAGCAGGGAGAGACACAGAGTACACCATGCTCAAGGATATCATCATCAACGGATTCCCTGAACATCGACACGAGCTAGATCATCGCTTGCGAGCATACTGGCCGGTGCGCAGTCTGCTGGCAACCGATGATGACTTCATTGTGTATGGGCCGAGGCTCCTGATACCACTCAGCCTCAGGAGGGAGACACTCGAGCGGCTACATGATGGTCATCAGGGAATGGAACGCACCAAACGCAGAGCACGCCAAACCACTTATTGGCCTGGTATTGACAGGGACATCGAGAACATCGTCTCAGGCTGTTCTCGATGCCGACCATTCCTACCTAGTCACCCTAATGAACCGCTCTGGCAAGACAGCGATAGACCAGAGAGGGTATTCGAGTCTGTCTCAGCGGACTACTTTCACGTGGCAGGACGAACATATCTAGTGTACATTGATCGTTTGTCTGGCTGGCCTCATGTGACTGCATGTCCTCGTCATGCATCAGCTGACAATCTCATCCGTATATTGCGTTCTGTTTTCACTGATACAGGTGTGCCAGTAATCCTGAGGACTGATGGTGGACCTCAGTTCACGTCTTCATCGGTGCGACGCTTCCTGGCTCGGTGGGGGGTGGAGCACAGAGTTTCTTCCCCGCACAACCCTCGTGCTAACGGGCACGCAGAAGCTGCGGTGAAGGCAGTGAAGAAGCTGATCATGACTACAACGGAAAGAGGACAGTTGGATGAGGATGAATTCGCCCGAGGTCTGCTGGAACTGAGGAACAGCCCCAAAGCAGATGGAAGGTCACCAGCACAGATCTTGTTTGGGCACCCCATGAGGTCATGTATCCCAGCACATCACCGGTCCTTCTCTCCTCAGTGGCAGCTCGCCGCTGATGACTGTGATGCCAAAGCAGATCACTTGAGAGAGAAGGCAAAGATACATCATGATTCATCTGCCCGGAGCCTACCTCTGTTACATCTCGGAGGGTATGTGGATGTCCAAGATCACGCTAATGGCCGTTGGGATCGTGTAGGTGTGATTGTGGGGATTGGACAGCGAAGGGACTACCGTGTCAAGATGGGTAGTGGCCGCATCCTGTGGCGGAACAGGCGTTTCCTTCGTCCCCACCGACCAATGACACCTGTTGGTGTCAAGGGGCAGGACACCCACCATACTATAACACCACAGCAACCAGATCCAGAGGAGCACCACAACCTGGAACTCCCACAGCGTCGCGGCAGTCGCCAGCGACGAGAGCCACAGCGACTGAAGGTGCAGTGGCACGCTAGTACCTACGATTAGGCATACATATATGTATGTATCGTGTAAATTGTATTTGCATATCAATAGAGGCTACTACGTGTTTAACAATAACTGCTAGGTTGAATAAAGACTTTAGTCGTGAATGTTAACTCCTAATGTCTCAGGGGAGGTGTGTGGTTATTGTTTATTGTTTATTGTATTGTTCGCAGAATTGGTAGTTTAGACTGAATCTGGAACTTATTCATAAACTGTATCTTTATCTTATTCATAATGATTATCTGGTTCATAGAGTCGGAACCGAGGTAATCTAATCATTAGACTTGTCAGTAAAGTTAGTTATCACCTGGCTAAGCTACCAGCCACAACCATTACATTCCGCTCTGTTCTATTGTGTTAATATTCTGCACTGTGTAAATAAACACCTTCACCGAAGTCTGTGTTTCTTCAACCGCCACTGTATAGCTAACAACACAACACTGAATGACAGATCACATTTTTTATACAGATGACTTTCTGCATAGCATTGAAATCTCCTCGTACAGTCGGCAAAGAAATGATTGGAACCCCTCTATGTATAATTCTTTTTATGTTCAATGTATAGGTGGTTTTAATATATTTTTAGCTGACTGTACATTAGGGAAACTGTTTCATGGCACAGTTTAATTAATGAAATAAGTAATAGTGACCCTAAAAAATTATTTAATATTTATGTATATCAAGTCATTCTCATGTTGTTAATGGCATAGTTCAGCCCTTTTTGAATAAATTATCGCTAATAATCATATGCACTAAATAGGAACTTGGTATATTCTACGTGTTGAAAGCCACTTATTCCTGCAATGTGCATCGTAAGACATCCACTCCTTTTAGGGACTTGGTTTCGTGTTTAAGTTTGGAGGAGTATTTCCAACCTAATAAATTAGCGAGAACATTACATAACCCCAAATGAGATAATGCTTGTGGGGAGAACAGAGTAAAGTAAACATTATTACTGTCTTATATGAAACTAGTACTTGGTTTGATGATAACATTACTCGCGGAATAATAAGACTCATTATATTACAAATCATTAGGAAGGATGTGTTTGAGATGCAGAGCAACATCCACCACACTAGATATTACGTTTTTGTCTTCATCGAAATCAAAGCCAAGAAAAACATAAATATATTACTAGACACATTGTAGTTTGTTTTTCATCAAGACTCAATTTGACGGGGGTACTAATACTGTGATCAAACCAGTTAGTAATTAGTATCTTCAGTGGCAAATTTGTGTTGTGTCTTCGGCCACAAACTATACACTGCTACATAGAAAATGGACAAGACGTAAAATTTACCACTCGAGCTCCATCAAGATACAGTTCTCAAATGCTGTTGATTATGGTCTGATCAAATAAACATCCCGAATATTCACCCTATATTTGGAAGCAATTACAATCCATGGTTTCTCTCTTTACCCTTCGTCGAGGCTAGATAGGCTATCATGCCTGTCAAATAATGATTTATACAGTGGTTTATGTATTCAGATGAACCCATGATCCACATTGTGCTTTGTATGAAAAGGAGCAACAGTGAAGGTTATCACACAGGTGTTTATTTAAAGCAAGGCGTTACTTGAATGGTGATTATTCCAATATGGAGTGGAATGCAGTGGGAAAACCACTTTGATTTAGACTCTAGAGGAAGCATTGATATGAATATGTTTGATTGTTTTTGTTTATCTTTTGCACTCGATGGTGTAAAATCCCATACTTCAATAAATTTATGGGGAAAGAATGTATAGTGATGGGCTTGTGACACAACATGTTATCAACAATGTTAAATCACATTCTCCAAATTTACGCACAGACATCGGATATGTAAGTACAGTAGCGGACATTATCATTAAACAGACACACCTGCTATAATTATTATGCTCCATGACTTGCAGCCCGTTTCAGACTTTTCTATTTCATGTGTTCGCAGCTGTACACACAACATACATAGGCCAGACGGAAAACAAACTACAAATAGGGAATCTCATTCAACATAGCAGTTTCAAGTGACAACAACATAATAATAGGCCAGACGGAAAACACACACACACACAAAAAAAAAGGTCATCTCAATCAACAGAGTCAATGTTACTTACGGTAATGACGGGGAACATGTTTGAGAAGGTCAGGTTGGTGATGAAGATGAAGAGAACACTACTGAGGTTCCTGGCAGCCACGTCGTAACTCCCTTTCTGGTTCACGTTCAGGTAAATCAGTCCGAAGACCACCGCGAAGAACTGCAAATCACATAGATGGTTGAATCGAAGTGTGAGTACAATCATGACCTCTAATAATAAAGGGACCCTGTGATGTAGTCTGAACATTGGAGATAAACGAGACCTTCGAATATTTACACGATTCGCCATTTATATTTAAGGAACTTCTTTTGTGGCGTGGTCAGGAGGAATCAGCAGAAGCCTCCAATGTTCATACACGACCACATAGTCCTTAAGGGGATAGTATACGTTTGGTGCATTGGAGCATCTTGATACCTCCAAAGTATACCAGGAAACAGGACCCGATGAACAAAATATAATGGTGGACTGTTGCTTGGACTAGTTTGGAGAAATCAGTTACTTCAGATTTACCAACACCATAAAAGCTCTTTAAGAATTTCGTTGTTCCTCCTATGAAATACTAGTTAGGTAGAATACATTAATATTCTGTTCATTTTCATCTCCTCTACTATATCAAAGGGTGAACTCTAATTAAGATATGTAGCATTACGAATAAACATATCAGTGTGTTTGCATGGGAATTATAAGGAGTCATAGTCACTCATAACAGACAACTACGACACACTCATACCATTCATCAACTTTAGGAATTACTATCAGATGTACGAAGACAAACTTTCTACAGTGACGGTACAGCTAAATGCAAAGATACTGTTCTAAAATGATGTTAGAGACAATGTTAGAAACATAACATAACAGCCCATATGTTGAAAGAGCCTGTTCAAATAATTCTTCAACTCTAATGGTCTAATAATTGTAATTGGAACGTACTCATACATTTAGGAGATCTATAAAAAGGTGCAATCCCTCCCATCACCATAAGTAACTACGGGGTGATGCAACATAGAAGCAACTTGGCACTTAGCTGGGATAAGATTTGGGTACGAAATTCATGCACAGTATGATTTGGGTACAGCGCCCAGTCATTGTGTGTGTGTGTGTGTTTCTGAGAAATGCCGAGGATTAATATTCTTACGTAACTGGTCTTCGTAGTGTTACACTGATGAACGTATGGACATTGGAAAGAAACTTATGCAAACAACACATGTGTATAGTACTGTGCCGATATATATATATATATATATATATATATACATATATATATATATATATATATATATATATATATATATATATATATATATATATATATATATATATATATATATATATATATATATATATATATACATAATAATTATTATTGAATCAACTTTATGGAGCTGCCTTCATCGTCGGAACAAGTTGACATCGTCCATAGCATTTTTATCCGGGGCGTCTGATGCCAAATATATAGCAAATTGAAACAGGGTACTCAACTGAGAATTAGCAAGGCCAGGTGTACTAGTCACACCCACCCTGCCCATACCAATATCATTACAATAGAGGCAATTCCAAGAACAAATACACGAAAGAGGTCACAATATCTGTTAATTATGTGTGTGTGTAAGGAAGGGCGGGTATGGAGCCACGAACCCAAACCAGACGAGTAATGCCAAATGATGACCTACATGGACATTCATTGATGATTCTAAATAATGTGTATAGAGTCAGATACTCCAGTGTTTATGGTTCAAGGATTCTGAGAACAAGTCAACAGATCTTTTCTCAGAACTCATATTTCATTGTTTATTGTTTCCATTGCGGCAATACATTATCAAGGCCTTATGAGAGATACGCCACCAGTTAAACACCTACTAGTTCCAACTCTCATTAAATCATGACAGTTTTAGCGCTAGTAGATTTATATGCCCATAGAGAGATATAAAGTTTGGAATCCATGCAGCAAATCCTAGCAATAAGTGATTAAAAGGTGCACACAGAATTATATTGATTGCATACCAGTACTGAAGACAATATTTTGCATGAACACTAAATTTTATAGATATTCACTGTTACTATAGAAAATCGCTATTTATACAACATATTGTATAACACTCACTACCACACTCTGTTCAATTAATTACCAACCTCTCCCACTCACCTTCTCCACTCACCAACCAACCACTCCCTGTCACCTTCCACTTCAGCCACTCACCCACCACCATTACCTCCCTCACTCACCCACCACCATCACCTCCCTCATTCACCCACCACTTGATACCACCACCATCTATACTCACCATAGTCTGACCAATCTTGACCCCCAGTAACAAGGGATCTCTGATGACTTCTAAGGCACTTCTCTTCAGCATAGCCCAGAACTGATTGAACCACGTGGCTCTGTAGGGACTTTTGGGCAGCTTGATGTCCGACAGGGGGTCTCCGTTCTTGGGTGGTTTCATGGCCCCCTCGATCCTTTTGTCCATGTCCTTACCTTCTGCGTCCCTACATGGGGAAGGTGACGAAGAAGGAGGAGGAAGAGGAGAAGTAAGAAAGTTATTGTACTGGGATTAAAAGATAAAGAGGGAAAGGTAAATAAGATGATAATACTGGAGGGAAGAATGTAATGAATAGATTGTTTTTTCTGTTTTTTCTGTCCACGTACTCATTAATTAAGAATGATTCCGGCGAGACTGTACTGTATACTGTACTGCACACACACCTGAAGGAGTCACACACGTGGGAGATGAACTGGCGACACTCCTCTTCCTTTCCTCCCCTCACGGCCAGGGTGTAGATGAAGTGGTCCCCGGGGTTGTAGTTGGCAGGGCATGGCCTCTCCATCCTTGTAAGGGAGAAGAGAGAAGGAGTAGTTGCTGTGGCAGAGGAAGGAGAGACATGGCACACACAAACAAGCACACAAACACACACACACAAACACACACACACACACACACACACACACGCACACACACACACACACACACACACACACACAAATCAGTGAATGAGAGAAAGTCGATGACTGAAGGGAAAAGGCAGGAAGGGATGGAAAGGTAGACATTGGAATCCATAGGTGAATCCATAATGACGGGAGAAAGGAGGATAGGGAAAGAAGATAAAGCAATAATCTGTGAAGGAACGAGAGAATATAACATTATTTATTCATTTTTCTAAGGAAACTACAAACTATAACCCTGATATATGGGGTAGAAACAAAATAAGTTTAACGGAGGGTAGTACAATGTTGGTAAATTTGGAGCATCTGATTCCTCCAAACGATTCTACAAAACAGACCATCATTATTATTGTTCATTCTATTCTGCTTCCTGGCATACTATGAAGGAATCAATACACTCTTATGAACAAAAAGTATACTATCTCCTGAACTGAGGTGCCAAGATCTGAGCATATTCTTTCAAGTAGAAAACTACCTAAGGATTTTACAGTTTTAGTGGTTAATACTGACGGTTGAATAATACTATTTGTTAGTGTTATCAAACAACTTGTTTTCGTTACTTTTATATAATTTGTAAAAAAAAAAAAAATCGTTCTAAATTTGGGGTGGTAAGAACCTGTTCTACCATTTTTTGTGCTCATAAAGATTACAGTAACCTGCTTAACTGTCTGAAAAGGGAAAGAGGCAGACTGTTAGCCAGAATAACCTTGAACATCAAAGGAGAAAAAAACCTTGACGAGGGACAACAATTACAAAAGAAAAGAAAATTACCCCCTGAATGACACACACTGAAACAGACTAAACTAGACTATGTTCTTCTGCATTCCTCTCCGTTAAAGGAAACATTTTTAAATCAACCACTACAGGCCTCATACCTCTCATAATTCGCCAGTGCTACACTCACCACTAACAGCTACACAACGCGTCAAGATAGCCCATCCCCCGTGGTGCACCACTATTATAGCAATCACTAGAACAATAAAGAGAATGTTTTCTCGGTGTGGGTTATAATATTAAACCGGTTTTAGAGCACTGGCGCAAAACTAACGTGGGGTAAACAATGCATTGAAAAAACCGAGTATAGATTCAGAGTCTACTCTATGTACTATTGGCCACAAGAATTCTTAAACACATTGTTCTTTTCGAGGATTTACAACATACAGAAAATGTAAGACTATACGTAACTGGAATGTAAAATTATTACTAAGTTTGCAATCACAAAGACACTTGGTAGACCATTCACTGCAGTTCTTACAGAGTATTGACATCTCTTTTCATAATGTAATAGCCTGTGTAATAATTATTGTTGCCAACCATACCTGGTGAAGAATAAGTGCGCCTCTGAGACTTCACCAAGGAATGCCACCCTCCCCTCAGCCAGTATCAGCAGACGGTCAAACATGGCGAACACCTCTGAGTTAGGCTGGTGGATGGTGGCTATGACGGTCTTGCCGAGCCTCGTGAGTCGTTTCATGGCCTTCACTACACTCTGGGCCATGAAGGAGTCCAGGCCGGAGGTAGGCTCGTCACACAGCAGCAGCAGCGGGTTGGTGATCATCTAGAGACCACGGAGGGCGGCGGCGAGAGGTGGGCAAAATCAATAATGGAAAAAAAGAATACGATGCATGAAAAAATAGATAAGTTTGTTCCTCATATCTTATCCTTGGATCAGGTTAGTATCGTTCATATGCACATCAGTCTCCAGAGGAACAATACAAAGGTTGACTGAGGAATCCTGGGTTGAATCAGATGCGGGAGAAAACTGCTCTAATGGGGGATTTTCTAAGCTCAGCCACCAGATGTCACTTGGGAGCCTCTCCCCCAATGTCCTCTATTTACGTATCTCATGTTTTATGTTACTGAAAATTCAGTGAGCATACAAATGCATTCAGCATTTATGAAAATACTTTTTACAAAGTTCTGCATACAGTTTTTAATACTTTCAATTGATGATTTCATGAAAAACAAGAACATGAAGGAAAGCCCTTCAAAAGCTCCGGCTCTTAATGATTCAAGTGAAATAATAAAATATCCATATGTAATGGTCTCAAAAATATTAATTATATTTTATCTGGATTTTCGTATTCATATGGTTATATTGAAATTTTGAAAATGAACCCTTTTTATTGAGGGTGAACCCCTCGGATAAATGATTCAATGTCGGTAAAAGAAAATGGATGGGAGGAAGAGAGTGAGTGAGTGAGTGGGTCAGTGAGTGAGTCAATTGAACCGCTTTTAAGAAGTTGTCGCCCCAAGAACAACAACAACAATAATTACGATAAGACCTTGAGCTCTCGGCTGAGGCCGGAGCTAAAAACCATTATAAGTAAATTTTTTATCTCTGCTGGCATCGACAAATACAGGTCGAGTCATCATTTTTTTTAATACGACACAGCACAAATTTAATTGTATTTGATTTACAGACGTAGAAATATATAAAATACTGTGGTACTTCTTACTATAACAAAGTATACACAGTGACACGGTGATATACGTATATAGTTATTCTATACAGCGATTCTCGCATACCACTCTCCAAGCGACTGACATGGCAAGTTAGTCGAGAACGCAGAACCAAACCAAAACAAACAGTCGAGTACTTCAAGCTATGCCATCCTCTGGTGTTGTGTGCCTCACTGCTCAAATAGACGTAGTGGCCATAAATTTCCAAGTGATCTTGTCCTGAGGAAGCGTTGGATAGTTACTGTTTTTGTTTAGATAGTGCGGCCACTCTGGCCAGGCTATGGTTTCCATTGTTCAAATTTGGTTTTCGTTTATTACAAGTTTTTCTATGCCAATTGGTGGCATAGATATGCTGCCTATTAATTTCTACTGTCTGTATTAATACGTTTCAGACTGGGAACGACCGAAATATACGAGAAATGCCAGGCTCACGATAAAACCAACTCCAATACTTGTTTACATGAATACAGTTTAATGCGGGTGGGGGACTGGCTCACTACTGCCACCTGGCGAGGGCATAGTTTGGAAAATCCCCCATTGTGATATCCTCCTGTACTCACCTCACAGGCAAACGCAAGCCTCTTCTTCTCCCCGCCCGAGATGCCCTTGACGCGTCCCGGTATGCCAATTCTGGTGTCAGCACATTTGTTGAGACCCAGCTGGGGGAGAGGTAAAGGAAACACTGAGCAGAGGACATGGGGAAAGGGAGAGAGGAAGGGAAGATGAGATGGGGAGAGGGAGAGAGGAAGGAAAGATGAGATGGGGAGAGGTAAGGGAAGCACTGAGCAGAGGACATGGGGAGAGGGAGAGAGAAAGGGAAGATGAGATAGGGAGAGGGAGAGAGGAAGGGAAGATGAGATAGGGAGAGGTAAGGAAAGCACTGATGAAGGGTCGTGAGGAGAGGGAGAGAGGATGGGAAGATGAAATGGAGAGGTGGGTGTAATGGTATCACTGAGTAGAGCCCGTGGGGAGGGTATAGAAGAGGGAGAGAGAAAGGTGGAGAGAGGAGGAGGAGAGGGGGAGAAAGGACGAGGAGGTAGGAGTGGAGGGGAGGGGATGACGGTGGTTAGGTAAAGAGGAGAAGGGGGAGGGAGAGATTGGAATTAGCGTATAATAAAATTAGTGTATAATAAATTCGAGAATGTATATGTTTTCATACACCTCAGTTATACAAATTCATATTAGTCATTCGATCTAAAAAAAATAAAAAAATATGAGTTTTCTGTCTGAGTTTGTATCCTTTGTTTCACGAGGTTCATTCATTTATTCATTGTGTTGTTCCGAAACAGACGAATCCTAGTCTTAGTGTTCTCTTCTCTGGTCAGTGAGTGAGTCTGCTTTAGTCGTCTGCCACATGCGTACAGTACCTACATGTTTATCAGGGCCGGTATGAGCTCCGAGGGCATTTACATTATAACCTTCCTGATGTATGTACTGTACACATACTTGCTAATATGAAATAGGAAAACCACTTGAATGTCACTATTAACGCAAGTAGATATCTACTGGAGCTTGGGAGAGCTTTTGGTTGTCATTAGTGTATGTATACCAAGACCAAGATGCCGTTCAAGCCTTCTCATTTTTGTTCTGTGAAAAATCTGAGTTTCATCATGTCCGTTTCAGACAATATCTTTGCTCTGCGTCACCAGAAAAATAAGTTAATAATTTAGCACGAAATCTTGATATTCAGCAACGTCGCCGGAGTGGAATAATTTACATGACCTCCAAACGTTCAGATGAAAAATATTGATAAAAATAATATATGTGGAGAGAGTGGTCGTGGTGTGCTTTAAGCGTTGTGAACATATTCCTAGTTACAGTAGACATACCTGTAACCATAAATCAGTATCCAGTGTTAAGGGACCCTGTGATGCTGTCTGATAATTGGAGGTTAATGAGTCCTTCAAATATTGCCACAAAAAAAATCACCTATATGGAAGAAATGTGTTTCGTGGCATAGTCAGGGGGAATCAGAAGCCTTCAATTTTCATAAAAGATCACAGGGTCCTTAAAGAACCGATGAATACCAACACTCGGCAGTGATCTGTAGCTCTCCTCTGTCCAGCCTTAACACTCAGCATCAAAATCTTATCATTGTGTCCTGGAAACGTGTCTGGCATCAGTTCTTGGAACCTCAGTACTGTAACTGGGTCATACAACAAACACCGAAAGGTAAGAGGTGTTTGTGCTCTGTTAAATGCCACTAGGTGAAAATATGATTGTTATATTTATTCATAGGTGTTACACCCATGGAAGTTATTAACTATATTATTGGTGGTTCATGTAACTTGTTCTCGTTCATTTCGTTCTTCTCTCAATCATTTTCAGGCCATTTATTCTTGCAGATACATAGTTCATTACATATAGCAGTAATATGGTACGAACACTTTCTATTATGCCTGTATAAGTATATAACATATTTAGATAAATTGAAGCCTACGAGACAAGTCCTGGGCCGGGCCTGGCAATACTTCTTGTCCGGAGCCTCATCCCTAGTCATTAGCCCAACTCTCGCTCAAACATTCTGTTATTAATCCTAAATGTAATTTGTATTTTAGGCAACTTCACTGTAGTTTTGAAGAACGATATTCTAATGGTATAATATTCAATTTGCTTTGCATGAGTAACAACAACAATTCATACAAAAAATAAATTGATAATTGAGCTAGATTTTAAGCTACACTTCATGTTCGTGTGTTTTAGTGTGTATGTGTGTGTGTGTGAATCTCTGGCAGCAGTTCAGAAGATTCGAACTTGTTTCGTTTGCGGACGGTCTCACAACAAACTGATCGATTATATTAGTATTCTCTACGTTATACCTTACCTCTGTCATAACTTCAGTCACTCTTTTCCTCCTCTCCCTCTGTGACACCTCCTTCCCGATCCTCAGCTGAGCCTGGTAGTGAGATACGTAAAAGAAAACAATGATCCTTTAGGAAGTTTACGTGAGAGTTAAAAATATATTCCTGAAAGCGAAAGGTGGAAAGGAGAAAAAAGAAAGAAGGATATTGTAGACAAAAAAAAAGAAAAGAAATAAAAATATAAATAATAATAATAATAAAAATAGATGGAAGTACCAAATTCATTATATTACCAACATTTCCCATTAATCTAAGAATCTTTTTTTCATTTTCCGACTAAAGACCTTTCATGTGTTCAGGTTCCTTATAGTAAAAACAAATTTACATTGACTCCTCCCAATGCCATCTAAATTCAGTTATCTTTGTTGTTATTCCATTTAGTGTGATAATTATTATTGAATATGTAAGCTAGGATTAGAAAAATGCCCTCTAATGATGATATTGCCTATATGGTATAATGATAACAATGTCATTTTATCTTGTCTTGCCACCAACACAGGACACACACATTTTCAAACCGACCTTGTCTTCTACCTCTATCAACAATTAACTTTAGGTCCCGTCAGCCTCCATTAACACAGAAAAATAGTGATTGCACCTAACCATTCTATTAGCATCATCTATCACACGTTTTAGCCATCTGTCATACGTTCTAGCCATCTGTCATACGTTCTAGCCATCTGCCATACGTTCTAGCCATCTGCCATACGTTCTAGCCATCTGCCATACGTTCTATCCATCCGTCACACGTTCTATCCATCCGTCACACGTTCTAGCCATCTGTCACACGTTCTATCCATCCGTCACACGTTCTATCCATCCGTCACACGTTCTATCCATCCGTCACACGTTCTAGCCATTCGTCACACGTTCTATCCATCCGTCACACGTTCTATCCATCCGTCACACGTTCTATCCATCTGTCACACGTTCTATCCATCCGTCACACATACAGTAAAGCCATTGTTATTTGCACCCACGTTGAAATGCAGTTGTTCCTTGACTGTGAAGATCCCTGTGAAGAGATCCTCCTGCTGTACATATGCCGACACCCCTGCGATGGTCCTCTTGTCCACAGCCTTCCCGTTGATGTGGATGCCCCCGTCGATCTCTAGTTTTCTTGTCCTGGCGAGTGAGGGTCGGGGCAGTGATTAGTGTAAAATGAGACGGAAAATAGAACAAGTGCATGTGAGAGTGTTATGCGAGAACCGAGAAGGAAAACAAAACAGAAGTGGGAGTGTTATGCGAGAACCGAGAAGGAAAACAAAACAAAAGTGGGAGTGTTATGCGAGAACGAGACGTAGAAAATCAATCAGAACAAATAGGAGAAGTTAAGAAACCCACCTGTAAGTAAGGACGTTAAGTAGTGTAGTCTTGCCGGCACCAGAAGCCCCCATGATGGCCAACAATTGTCCCCCTTCACACATACCAGACACTGTAATAACATCAGCATTGTCTGGAGGGTCATCGGTGTTTTGTGCTTGAATTGGAGGACTTTTAATTCCTCCAAGCAATGTTACAAAACAGATCTTAGCTCGATTTTTTTTTAGATACGTATTGGTCTGCTTCCAGGCATAGTTTGGAGGAATCTACAGGCCTTCATTACCTCACAACAGATGTTCACCATAATTCCTTAATATCACTCGGTATAAGTGCAAGGTTAAACATCAACCGTAAATACTTTTGTTAATGTAGTTTTTGTAAATTTCAGTAAGTACGAATTGTGTATTTGATTAGTAGCATCAGGCATTGGTTAAATTGATTTAAGTACTAGTGTGTGCAAAATTATATTCATGAGAACATACTGCATAATCGCTTCTACAAAGGTCAAGTCTATATACAGATACAAGGGAAAATTTAATCTCTGTCTTTTTTTGGGGCTAGTATAAACATCTAATTCCAGACCTTTGCTTCTTGTATTGAAGATTATAAGCTTACAAAACTTTTGAGGGGTACTTCTCTTATTTCTTTCGTCTATTTTAGCCTACATCTCGGAAAGTTGGCTTTATACGATGAAGCAGAATTATATCTTTTTGTAACTCCGGTTTTGCTCCAGTTTATGAAGAAAATGGAAAAATGGAAAATGGATTAATACTGGAATGTTAACTCACCATTTTTGAGTATATGGACTTTGGGACTCTTCTTGAACATGGTACCTCCACCAGCATACACGTTTAGGTTATTCCAGGCGTAGGTGACACCGGCAGATGGATCCAACGCCGACCCATCACCAAGTTCTATCTCCTCCATCGTCTGTGTGTAGAGGGAGTTAAAGGAAAGAGAGAGACAGTGGAGAGGTAAAGGGATGGCAGAGAGGAGACGACGGGTATAGCGATGAAAAGAGAGTTGAGACAGAAAAACAAAACAAACAAGGAAGGAAGGAAAAGACGGAGCAAAAAGAATAACAAGAGTGGGACGCAAAAAAAATGGAAAGAGGAGACAAGGGACGTAGAAAAACAAAAATCGAATAAGACATACAGTAGGTCATAAACCAGATTAAGAGAAGGGATATAATTCAGAATGGAAGGGGGGGCCATGAACTTATGAAAATACATATATAGGAGGATCTACTGAACTTTATGGAGTCATATAAATACTGATTTTGTTGTTGTTAAAACTTGTATGTCTTGCCTCGAGTCTGATAAGTGTCGCACAAACATTCACCTGACATGTATGGCGACCATAACCTATAAGCATC
This sequence comes from Petrolisthes manimaculis, assembly GCA_034508575.1. Taxonomy (NCBI): domain Eukaryota; kingdom Metazoa; phylum Arthropoda; class Malacostraca; order Decapoda; family Porcellanidae; genus Petrolisthes; species Petrolisthes manimaculis. The sequence goes on along the minus strand of JAWZYT010000965.1, from coordinate 14,958 downwards.
TTTAAATTTCGGGGGATTATATGGCGCGTAGTTTTGCAAAAAATATTTTCTCGGTTTTCTAAGATCGTACACAAATATATAAAGGAACTTGTCATACACATTTGACCCTCTTTATTCCCCGCCCTCGACCCCTATTCATATAAAACATCCTTTGGTGTTGATTCGCATTGGTCATTTCCAGCACCTTTCATACAACACATACACCATTCACTCACTTCTTTCCACTCACTCTCAAATACACACTTCATTTAACTCACTCTCTTCCACTCATTCACTCTCTTCCACTCACTCAAATATACTTTCACTAACTCACTCCCTTCCACTCACTCACATTCTATACGGTAGGGTGTTTATCTGACCTCGGAAGGGAGGGTGGGGGAAGGGGGGTGGCTGATAAGAATATGATGTAACACTTTATCAGACAGGCGACAAGATGTAGGTGTATTATATGTAATAAGTGGGTCGGATTGCCGGAATTTGCTTAGTCATGGATTCAAGTTATATATGTGTATATTTCCTTTCATATTTAAACTGTAATAAGAAGAAATTCATCATCAGGTTTGGGCAGTGCATACATATTAATGGTCTATAATATGTATGAGCATTTTTCTGTCTCTCTACATATAGCATGAATAATAAATAATATAGGTTTGACGATTGCCTGGTAACGGTGGGATGAATTCTAAACACAAACGTACGGTGCTTCTCTTCCCTCCACGAAATGGATAACTGTTCTCTTTACATATCTGTACTTTAGAATGGTAAAGGAGATTAAATTATGGAAAATGGATTGAGTAACGACACACCCTGCACTCCTTCATCCAAGTCTATTCAATCCATTTAAAATATGGACAACGAGGAACATCACACTCGGTTGCTAATTTACTCAACATTTTTATTAACTCCATGTCACTAGAATAAACGCGTCTGCCAATTTAGGTTCCAGATACCATAAACATCTCAGGACTAAAGCTGGATACCTTGTATAGTATATAAGAACTATTTGCATACTGTAGTACAAGTTGTAGGATATCCTTCTGAATATTCCATTTCGGAGATGAAGTCTACTTTTTTGGATAATCTGTTTTCAAGCGCGTGGAAGTTAAAACACATTATAGTGGATGTCATTTTCACTGTTACATGGGATCAATCAAGTCCTCAAACAAAGCAATGAGGAAATCAGAGAAGAAACTTATCAGGATACTGGTATGTGATCAAGATATCCTACTTCCACAAGTATGGGATCTGTTTTGATCATTGGAAGAGAACAAAAATAATCTTACTAATTTATTGTCTACTTCTTTTCACTGAGAGACACTTGACCACTCTAAAAGATAAAGATTATAGAGGGTGACTACACTGAGCCAGTAAAACTATATCCAAATCCAGCAAGAGATATGCCAACAATCCTGTCTCTGACAATCAAAAAACAAATATCAGAATAATGTTTCATGCAAAGCAAAAGTCTAACATTGTATTGCTATAATGTGTCGAAATACACATGTTTGGTTAGACCCAGTTGTCCTCCACAATATTCTAGGGTTTCATTCCATCACGGGATGTGACACGTGACACCAAATGTACATTAGAATTATATGATGGTGGCGTCATCACTGTTGCTGCTCTTCATGGACGTTAACTTTCTCCAACCTTTTTTCCAAATAACAATAACATACATTCTTGTTTTCAATTTTCTACCCCCCAAAACAAAGTCGTGATGGCCTTTACGTTTACTCAATTTTCTTCACAAAGTAAGAATTCAGATTAGCAGTAATTTATTAACTTGTTTCTGAAGTGATAAATTTGGCATGTCGAGGGCAAATGTGGACGAAATTCACTATGCGAAACGCACTTTCAAAACGTAAAAGGCAAACATACTTCATGACATGAGGGCACTCAGCTCTCCGAAAATAAATTAAATATATATATAATCTTTTCAGAGGGAAGGTGCTACTGACGTTCATAGAGAAAAGTCATTGTCGGTTAGCTAATAAACAACTGCTTATTCTTAATTACTTAAGAAAAGTTGCTTGGAAAAACGCCTTAAGGGGAGATTCTTTTGTTGGTTAACTAGAAGGTCACTGATGCCTCCAAACCATGCCAGGAAATTATCCCAAATTAGTAAAATTGAAGGTGTCTGAGAATCAGTAGCTTTCCAGTTCACCAACAAAGAATCTTCCATTAATGATAGGAAATCCCCTCATATAAGTGTTTATTAAGGATTAGGCTGACCATTAATTAACTAGTAAGTTTATGTAAATATATGGTAACGCATCACTCGCTCTACTTTCGAAATGCCAACATACCTTCGTTCTGTGCGATGAAATATTTCTGAGTTTGACCTTAAGACAGAAACTGAATCTTACTCTATCACAAAGGCAACTATACTGGTGGACTGGAGTGCTGGCTGGCCTAATGCTGCCGATCCCCGTGTGTAATCTTATCTGATTTAAGATAGCTTGCTGTTTCGTAAATAAGTGAGATATGCAATCACCTGCACTTAAACTTGTTCTACGGTGTTCAACACATACCCGCGCTTACCATTATAACTCATACATAATCTCATCCCATCCATCACAGTCACACTTTATACAAAGTAAAGCACACAATTGAGTGTGGAAATAAATTTCTATGAATGTCCTCACTGGGGATCGAACCATGCGAATATCCTGGTTCGATCCCCAGTTTGGACATTCAGAGAAATAGTCACGATTGCTTGGTTTTAAAGCTCCCTCCTGTTGTCACTGGCAATTTTCATTGCTAGTTTCATTGGAAAGTTTGCTGAACGGGGTGTAGCCTATCGTAACGTGTGACAGCAATTAAAACCAGTGGTCGACCATGAATATTGAAATATAATTTATGTTATGAACTCAGCTGTATGCGACCTTAGTCCAGAGTAAATTTTCTGGAATGTCACAGCATAATCTTTTGAAGAAGAAAGTAATGTAAGCAATGCAAATTTTCCCTAGGTTACTATTATATTTTGGAAAGTATTCATTCTATTTTTGTATGAAAATAAACTGATCATAATCCAGTAATTAGGTAGCCGCCGGTAATGTAAGGCATTATTATGAATACTCTCCAAACGTTCTTCTGCACTACTATAAGTTATTACGGTAGTGTAAATTGATGCAACACGACGCATTGTATGAACCACCTGAAATTACAGTGTTTCATTCATCACACCCGAAGACGCATAAATAAATATTATTGAGTTGTTTTATTTAACTTTATGGGACAAATATTGTATGAACCATGATAAAAACGTGATACTTTAATTTGATAAGGTACTGTTTATATTAATGAATGCTTCAACTGGTTACACATTTTCAGGGGTACAGTTGGACACATGAATGGGCGGTACAGCCCAGGTGAAAGATACTTGTCCCATTTGAGTAACCAGTGTCTATTATCAGGTACTTGCTTTTTATTACCATCCTCAATACTGACTTCTGCCCCTGATGTCTCCTATTTAGCACTAAGGAACTTGATATTGGGAGAAATTGACCATCTTTCACTTGGGTTCTACCACCTATTCATGTGTCCAACTGTACAATGAGCCCTTGGACTGTGCTAGGAAAATATAATATCATGTGAAAGTAGTAGTTTTGTAATGTTATCAGTATTATTATTTTTTTTATTATTGTTATTGTTATTATTATTGTTGTTATTATTATTAATGTTATTGTATGCCTTTTGCAGTGACAATTTTTAAAGATTTCTCTGGTAGGAAGAATAAAAATCAAAACAAAAACAACCATAATATTTCGTAAGATAGTTTTGGGTTCACTAGCAAGTGCCCCTTTTTTATCACAGACAATTACCACTCCTCTTCTTCACACACTGTAAAGTTTCATAAAGATTCACTCAATTCTAATCAGACATTTATCCCATTCTTACTTACCTCTCGTCTTCTTTTGAAGCTGAGTCCGAGAACGTTTGAGGCACACATGTTCCCTCCAAGGACGGAGATGTTATAAAAAAATACAAATAAAATCGGAAATGGACTGGATATTATTTCTATACTACAAGTGACTAAAAAATGAAGACCAAGAAAATGAAAAAAGATAAAACTCTTCAGAAAATTTATAATTAGTCAGCAAACATAACGAACGATAGCTGCTGTGGAAATATCTCTGTAAATACGTTGACTGAGATGGAATTAACTACTGCCGTCCCTCCTGTAAGCGTCATATGAAGATAGGTGGACAGACAAGAGTTTAACTGTGCTCCATTCGTCACGTGAATTTCCAGTCGTTATATCAATAATGTTCTCTGCTCATCAAATATTATACACACTGACATTGAATGCAATCATTACTGTGTACTGTACAGGATGGTCTTTTATATTATCTCCCTGGCTATCAGCTTCTTATCAGAGGAAGGGGAGGGGTGGGTGAGATATGGCAGGGTAGATTATTACATAAAATCCTGTGAACAATGGCATTTAAATAAGCCCATATAATTAAAAATATAATATAATGATACAATACTTAAGATGCCAGCTCGTGTAGGGGTAACATTTTTGGAACTAACGTTGTTGATTACTCACCTCTATTGACAAGAAACTAACGGTACTTCATGACTGATACTGCATAGGTTAATTAATCAGCAAAATATACTTCTAATATATGTGTCATACATGTGAATAAAGTGCAAAAAAAAAAATTATGATCCATATTATGCTACAGAATGAGGTATGATATTATGTTATATTAATGACAGACAAGTCATCTTATCATGTCTTCAGTTAATTAAAATTTTGCAAGGTTATTTTAGTCCAGACTATATGCCATTATAATTGAATTGTGAATTGCAATCATGATCCATTGATTAACGAGATCACACTTCCTAAATCTTGTATGGCCCTGGAAGGAATAATTTTCCATCACCTTTAATTATGAAACTCGCGGCATTCAATAGCAGCCGTCTTGAGGTCAGGTCATAAATTCCGAAGCCAGTTTTTTATTAAGGGGCCTCATTTATTTCACGTCTTAGGCGCTAAATTACTGACTCGTCACGCTTCGATTGTTATTTATTATTATTAGGGGTCAAATATATATCTTGACACAAGGTCTATTATTCTCTATTGGGCACTCAACTACTGTATTATTAGTGTGTACCGTACGAATGATTGATGCAAACTAAAACAGACATTATATAAAAGTGTTTTTAGCTCCGGCCTAAGCCGAGAGCTCTAGGTTTTATCGTAATTATTGTTCTTGTTCTTGTTGTTCTTCTTGGGGCGACCACTTCTTAAAAGGGGTTCAACTGACTCACTCACTCACTCATTCTTCTTGGGGCGACCACTTCTTAATTAAAAGGGGTTCAACTCGCTCACTCACTCACTCACTCATTTCACTTGAATCATTAAGAGCCGGAGCCTTTGAAGGGTTTTCCTTCATGTTCTTGTTTTATAGGGAGGCGCATAATATATATAATAAATTGTAATATATCACTCGCCATTCCCATTCTAATGTCATCTTGTTAATGAGTTCTGTACATAAAGGAGTTCCAGATTGGAGTAGCCTCTGATATGAGTCTTCAGATTGGTTGATTCCACACGGTAATTATATGAAAATAAATATTCTGTTTGAACCTTTAATCAGCGACTTTTTTATGGTAATTAATAAACACAACTTCCCTAGTCAGCGCCGAGCAATTATTTTGTTATTGGTCGATTCAACACTAAAGCCTAAACTTTTTTGCCTTATATTAAATAAGTCACCAATAAGAGGACTATCTTGCCAAAATGTTCTTTCGATAGATGGCAATCGATCTGAGCAACTTGCATTAGAAATCAGTGTTGCATAGATGCCATGATGGGATTGCAAAGTCACTCAGCGATTTATTCAGTGGGCAAATAATAAAATAAATCTCCAGAAACCACTCTACCAATAACAACTAAGACTTTGAATAAATTGGAAAAAAAAAAATGACAAAGGAACGAATTACGCACTTAATATTTAAAAAAAAAAAATCTTGATAAACTACTGTACTGAGTTACCTAAAATATGGCAATCAAACTCCGAGAGCTTGATTACCATATTTTAGTGAACTCAGAATGTATATACAGTAGGGTGTGTTTTTTTGGGAATTAGACGCATACAATGAGCTAAGGATGTGAGGATGCTGAGGATTTTGTAAGCCTATACTAGTGGTCAATTGAGAGAGAGAGAGAGAGAGAGAGAGAGAGAGAGAGAGAGAGAGAGAGAGAGAGAGAGAGAGAGAGAGAGAGAGAGAGAGAGAGAGAGAATGATAAATAACAGACAGAAAGAAAGACGGAACTACTTTACAGAGAGAGAAAGACTGTGGGATCTGTAGAGGGATAAACCGAATGCTAGTCTTCCATAACTTCTTCTCCTTATACGTAACTTATGACAATATTTTCTCTTGAGGTGACATGTAGAATGTAAAGACCAAGTTACTTTGCTAATCCTCCCCTTTCGTCCTTCCTTCCCCTTCCTTCCGTGTTGTGCAAGTCCTCTCTCTCTCTCTCTCTCTCTCTCTCTCTCTCTCTCTCCTAATTATTTTACAAGTCTGTCACAGCTACACTTCCCACCTTTTATAGTCCCTTTAAGCTACCCATTAACCCCTTCCTTAATGTATACTTTTAATGTATGTGTGAGATTGTATTATCAGCAAATTTAAAAAGCCATTATTTTTTTATTTTTTTATATATAATGCCTCGCAGTGGACTCCAAGTATGATGGTGTTTTGTAGCGCGTTTGGGGGAATCAGTAGCCTCCACTGACGGTGATATTTAGGGGCTTGATAGTATGATATCTCAATATTTAAAGGCTGCTGAATCCTCCAAACCTTACCACCCATCCAACTCCGGACCAAAAGGGGCTTTCACTTCTCCAACTGTCACATTTTATCATCTGTTATCTTTTGTGCATACTGCCCCACTGACCTCGCTGTTTCGGCGCCTAATGTCAATTAACCAATCACTTAAATCCAACTTCGAGGAAGAATACAAACCTTTCTATCCTCATCATATTTCTCAAGGACATGCCTCTACGTCCTTCTAGCTATCACTTTCTTCTCGTCCACTCTAACCCTTTCTCCAGACCTTGATTCCATCATTTGTTTACATCCTTCCTACATCAACCTACATTGCCCAGACAGCCTTGTAAGTTTAACAAACCATGTCACATTAACACTAGTGAAATATTTGGATGGTATAGAACTGGTAACACCAGAATTTGAATTGAGAGGCTAAAGCCATCATTAATTGTAAGAAGGAGGAGGAGGATCGAGTAAAGAGAGAAAACGTAGACAAAAATGAGTAAAGATGAGGATGAGGATGAGGATTAGGAGGGAGTAAAATGGGAGGAGCTAGATAAAAATAAGTAAGGAGAAGATGCTAGACTATAAGAAGTATGGATTCATGAATGGGAAACAGTTACACAATCCGAAGTTAAGTTATGTCGACACAGATAACACGCAATCCGTATAGACTTTAAGCAATTTGTATCGGGAAAAATATTGTAAAGGATAAACTGAAATATTAACTTCATCAACTGATTAAAAAAAAAAGCCTATGCTAAGGAAACGAAACTAAAGTAAGAGTAAATGCTGAATGAAAGATAAATATGGAATAGATAGCTGAGTTTTTTTGTGTGTTTTTTTTGGTGGGGGGAACAGAATAGATGTAGTAGTTATTACCTACATTTCGACAGGCAGTACCACATAACCTGAAAATTACAGCAAATCAGGAGAGCAAAGATACATTTTGGTTTGGTCTTCCCTCTCTCCATAATTAGTATCTCGTGAAGCTGATTTATAATATGTGTTTTTTTATTATTAAATAACTGCTTCATTATAGGTTTCTATATAGTCTAGTGTTCTTAAGCTACATAGACTGTATGTGACTGAAATTAATACAGTTATTCTCAATAAAGACAGCAGTAGACATTGTTGTGGTTATCTCTGTAGGCTACAAAGCAACAACGACTCCTCACCAACTTTACACCTGGAAAAGTTTGTTGAGAGTAAACATATTAGCAAGACTATTAATAAAAGGTGAAAGATTAAATAAGTCCAAGAGTTAAATTAATTTTTGCTATAAAGGATTGGTACAGTACCTGCTAGACTCTAACTGTACAAGCCATTCATTATTCATAAAAAATAACATGTTATAAACCGATCACATCTATTTGTATTGCTCTCCTATAAAAAATATGCATAAACAATCTCATGCACGTATTTTGAAGTATGTACCTCGATAAAATATATTGTAGAAATCAAGTGTATTTTCTGTTCAGCTGCAACTAGATGTTCAACGAAAATTTAACACTGTCATCACTTATTCCTCAGGGGCTCCAAGTTCGAACGTGCCAACTCTCTGAAGCAATTTTAATTATTGTGTCCTGTTTGGTGTGTGGGCTCGATGAGTTTTCTTCCCAGGGAGATATGTATCTTAAATAGGGACTAACCAGCCACCCTTAGTTAGGATGTTGATCTAATCTTACCATTATTTCTGGACCTAACGTAATCTAACCAACCTCTTTCCTTATCAACTCGTATCAAGCTAACCTTTCTTAAATTTCTTATGACAATAAACCTATGGGAATAATAAACAGGTGTGGGAACTCTCGTTTCCTTCTTTTTCCTTCGTATTTGCTGTCCCTTCTCGCTGTCTCTGTCATCCATGTGGTACAAGGTCTTCCGGCCTAAATAAGCCTTTTTATTACCCAATTCTGTCCTTCACTGTGGCTCCAGCTGTGCGTAGAAACTACCTAACTTGTAGATGCCATTTTGTTAGAATTGCTCTCGTCTCATATTTCATGCCTGCCTCGCCTCATTTCTTAACCCATGCTACGTTGGTCCCCTACTGTTCCCAGAGGTTACTTCTCCTACTCGTCAGCCTTCACTCCTAATGCTGTGGTGTTAAAGTCAAGCCAGGGTCAGATTCCAGAAAAAAAGGAAGGAAGGAAGGCAGGAGAGAGCAATGAAATGGGGGCCAATAAAGAGATATGAAAGAGACGATAATGTTGTTACCTTTCCAGACGTGTATGCTTTTGTTGTTTTGTAGGTGAGAAATAATGTGTGTGTGTGTGTGTGTCTTTGTATGTGATTGTGTGCATTTGTATGTTTGTATGTGTATTTGTATTTGTTTATGTATTTATTTGTGTGTGTGATAGACAATGTTTCTAGTCGTATTCTTATTTATAGTGAGTTTGCTTACGTCTATACTTGTGTTGAAACTTTATCAATCCTTAGCCACGATCAGATCAGCCCTGTGCCAACCATAACCAGTTTTATATCCCACAGGTAAGTCCCACTGCCGCAGTCGTTAACCTGTAAGTGTTGACAAGAAAAAACATTCACCAATCGTAAATCAGAGTAAGTGTATGTACAGCCACAGTCAAAATATCCACTAACACTTTCCTATCATCGTAATAAATATCTTGGTAATAAAGAACAACACGTGTGTGGTTTTGCAGCACCTCCTAATGATAATTGAATAGGTTTAGTTGAAGTAAGGTGTGATATGATTATATTATGATGTGAAAATGATTTATTTGCATGATGGAAGGAAAGTGACGGTGGTTATTTGACTGTGGCTGTACTGTTGACCACTAAAATTCGTACACACGCTGTTGTTTTCGAGAGTTTGCCAGATACAGAAAATGTAAGACTATAGACGTAACTGTAATGCAATTTCTTTATTAGCTTTGTTGCCTTGCAGTCACAGAATCACTTAGTAGACCATTCATTGTAGTACTTCAACAATAATGACCTCTCTTTCCACATAACCTGTGTAAGAATTTCCGTGACCAACTGTACTTCATAATTATTACCTATATTTTCCGTTTCCTTCTTATCTTAGTGTTACTTGTGTATTCTGCTCTATTTCCTCCTTAACCTTTCTATTTCCTTATCGATTATCTTTGTTATCCAATTGACATATCTGCAATTGTTGTATTAATGTTGTCTAGACTTCCTCTGAGAGTTGACATTAAGAAGGCCATTTATTGTTTTATGTAGCGGACAGATATATTATCGCAGAAATATTCTTTATGTACTATAATTATGTTCTCAAAATTATGATATACATTCTCAACACATTATCGTATCGTGGGAGTTTATTTACATTCGGCAGTTTATAAAATCCTGTGGATATTCCTCCTTCCTGCACAAACATTTACACCAATGAAATATAATAGAAGTAAGCCTAACGATCTTAGGTAGAATACACCGTGTCTATAATACCTTTTATCTCCCTGGCGTTTGAGGAATCTTCTAAGCATATACCTGTGGTTCAGATGGCGTGGAAAGGGCCTACCTACCTACCGCACAACACGGCTGCTCCAAAAACCTATAAACGGAGCTGAACATGACCTATACGCCGTCGGCAAGTCAATAAATTACAAGGATACAACAGCAAGGCCCTATAAAGACATTTTTTATTACGTGGGAGTGTACAACATTTACATGAAAAATCGATTAAGTTTTTCTTGTGTTGAGTTTTGTAATGTTAACTTTTGTAACTTCCTGCATCAACAATAGATATGGTCGTTGCTTAGTTTTGTTTTTGTTGTTGTTGTTTTTTGTTGCAGGTATGGCCCAGTATACATTACAGATTACTTTAACCTTAAGCCCAGTATAAATCATGAATGGGGATTTATAAGCGTAAATCTCATTCCATCTGTTTTATGTGTTCGCCTGCAAGTCACAGAATGATGAGTAAAGGAAAAAGAGTAATTCGTGCATTGTAGTTTAATAGTCTTTCAAAATAGTAGCACAAAGTACTTTAAAATTTTCAATTGTCTTTATTTCAAAACTAACTCATCTTTTAGAAGTTTTGTATTCGTTTGTTTAGTTATCCATTTTCTGTAGAACTTCAAGAGGAATTACAGTCGCTGCAAGATGACTAATGATATGTGATTTAGTTGGTCTGTCAATAGTGCATTATGAGCAAATAACATAAATGTTTCGAAATATTGTTAATGACGGTTCTCTTGTTCTTATAATATAAAATTGTAAAAACTGCCAAACCATTTTATGCAGCAAAATGCCGCTTGAGATAAATAATCTGATTATTCAGAATAATATAACAATAATCTCCTTCTGACTTCCACCCCTGACACCTTCCTACTCTCTCTCTCGCTTTCCTACACCAAAACAAATTTCACAAAAAATTCACAAAGTAACTGGCATGGAGAGGTTCAAAGACATTAGGATGTAAACATATATACAACAGAATAAAATGATATTACAGGAGAATGAAAAGAGACCTGTAAACCCCGAAGAAAAGAAACGGGCAAAGAATTGGATGAAAAAAGTGTCTCTGTCATATTGGTATTAGGGAGTAAGAGAGAAAAAGTTACTGTACCAAAAAAAAGCAGCCGAGAAGAAGTATTGTTTTGCAAATAGTTTCTCGCTCCTTGGTTCTTAAAAGTAACAATGAGAAGTCATCAATCAGAATTAATTAGTAACAGGTTGTCATTTAGGAGAAATGAATGACTCCTCCGAACGCTGTAACAAATAGGGAAGGTCAGGGAAGGGTTGTGTAGGGGCGAACACACAGGTAGTAGAGGTAGGTTAGGATGGATGAGGTAATATACTGCTGGCATGTGAAGAGATAGGCAGGCATGGATTTATTGAGGTAGGCCAGGACTGGTGACTGGCTGACTGGAGCTATATTCATATAGTAGGTCTGTGGGATGAAAGAGGAGGGTGGAAAATAAAATAATAATAGCAGGGCGTGGCGACTGACGGATTACGAAATGCTGGACCTGCTCTGTAATGGGTTGGAACCTTTAGAATGGCCAGTGGCAACAAAAGGGAATGTGTTGCGGCAAGGTAATGGCATGGTCGCCCAGGTGAAATGGAGAGAGCTGTGATGTCAATAGGTAGGGCGCGGGGCAGGTGTAAAGTGAAGTAGGGTGGGGTAAGGTTCCGACATGTAGGGTAATAATAATGAATGGGATTTTTTTTTATTTTGTAGTGCAGAGAAAGTTGAGGAAGTTTAAGATAGTGTAACGCAAGGCAGAGGAAGATTAGGTAGTGGAAGGTGTGGTATGGGAAGCTAAATTAGTGTCTAGTAATGCAGGGTACAGGGAAGTGTAAGGTGAGGTAGAGAAAGATAGAGGTGAGCTTGTTGGTAGCTTAGTGAATGTAACAGTAGAGAGTGGTAAGGTAGGTATATAATAAGATAAAGTAGGGGAGGAGTATGGCAGGGTCGGTAGAATAAACAAGGTAAGAGAGAGTAAGGAAGGGTAAAGGGTATAGCAGGGTAGGTAGAATAAGCAGGGTAAGAGAGAGTAAGGAAGGGTAAAGGGTATGGTAGGGTAGGTAGAATAAACAAGGTAAGAGAGAGTAAGGAAGGGTAAAGGGTATAGCAGGGTAGGTAGAATAAACAAGGTAAGAGAGAGTAAGGAAGGGTAAAGGGTATGGCAGGGTAGGTAAAATAAACAAGGTAAGAGAGAGTAAGGAAGGGTAAAGGGTATAGCAGGGTAGGTAGAATAAGCAGGGTAAGAGAGAGTAAGGAAGGGTAAAGGGTATGTCAGGGTAGGTAGAATAAACAAGGTAAGAGAGAGTAAAGAAGGGTAGGGGGTATGTCAGGGTAGGTAGAATAAACAAGGTAAGAGAGAGTAAAGAAGGGTAGGGGGTAGGGGGAGAATATTGCAAGGTTGGTAATAATCAGATTTGCTCTGGCTGGAGCAGAGAGAGCGGAACTGGCTTTTTTAATTGTGTAGACGATATGTATAGAAGGGAAATCTCATCATCCATCATTTATGGACCGACTAGCAATTTTTCAGTTAGCAGTAATACCCTGTGGCTATATATTCCTAATTCATTATATAATTACCTGGCCTGTAGAGTCACTATTTTATTCAAATTTAGCAACAATGCCGACGACCTGGAAGATATGTAGGCAATTTGGCTTCAAATAGTTACCAGATAAAATTATATAACCCTTAAATGATAGCATTGTTGAGAAGAAAAAAAAATTACTGACAAATCTCTCAAGAATATTTTGAGTTCAGTGTTATAATTTTATTTAATATCCATTTCTGTAACATTTTGTGTCTTTATATAACATTGTATAGAAGACATATATTGCTATAAGGTAACATTGCTAAGGAAAATGCTCTGCATCTGGAAATGGCAAAGAAAATAACATGTAGTATTTTCCTTCTCCTACTATATATGGTAGAGTGGTCACGACCGGGATAATTACCGAAAAAAAAGTCTTAAAAAAATCACTTTCGCTCCGCTATATCTACAAAAAGTTAACTGGACAGGAAGATGAATGACTAGTGATTTAGTCAAGGGCATTCAAGTATGTGTTGATGTATATTGTGTCTACAGGAGACTGATCTAGAAGGTAAGATTCATTATTTTACAGCTCATTATATGGGGAGAGGCGGAAGACAACCTGTAGCCTTGGTAGTAAATCAATGAAAGTGAATGTTTCGTATAGCAGTATGTAATAAAGAGAAGACTGCTGTTTGTGCAATGAACATTGTCGTTAACTATTTGATCATTAGCTATAGTTTCTCCAGACTGATATAGTTGGCGACAACAGTCTGACATAGTGTAGGTCTAGAAACTAGGTATAAAAAAATACAACAATGTTTAACACGAAAGGTATCCAAGCCATTGTTTCTCAGTTTGTTTCTATATTTCTGGCCAAGATCAATTGTAAGTTGGTCCTTCCCACGGTCGAGATAGTCCTTCCCCTCCCCACTCTCAATGACAGCTTTATCAGATAGGCTATAATATCTATTGTACATATTCCAATAGGAACATATCTTGTTACCTATTTTTTGTCATCTTAATTGCATCATGTTAAAACTAAGGCCACCTTTTGTACTTGTGAAGATAACATAGCGCTAAACATTAAGAACCCAGCAGTGATCTTGTAGGAGAATCAGTGGCTTCTGATTCCTTCTGACTCTGTCACTAAACAAGCTTTTTTTTTTTTTACGTGGTGTTTTGTGGCAATATTTGAAGGACTAATTGACTTTTAATTCCTCGACTTCATCACTTGGAACCTTAATCGAGAGATTGTAACCTATTATAAAGGCGAAAGTTGGGTGATGGCAGAGAGAGACTAATTCAATTCTGTAATCATCGTGTGAAAAACTGAGAATATACCGGTTACCTTTTGCATTGGTTAGAATGTACAGATTGTACAGTAGGTTATAAATCTTGTGTGCTTGTTTGAGAGGAGGCGAAAATCAAGTGTGTTAAAAAAAATAATGTCAATTGTTAAATTGATAGAAGAGAAAGTGGTGCAGCTTTGCTTTGAAGATAGAAAGCTGTGAGAGTTTTTATTTAACTTGTAAGGTATGCATACTTTTCTGTAACATGTTAATTATTAGTGACAAACCATACTACAGTGTACAGTAATGTCTAGAGGAAAGTACTGATGCTATAACCACACGTCAGCAGGCACAATGTTACAGAGTAATTGTCCGACACAATTTACATACCATAATATTTGGTGTATGTTCCTTATTAGTAAATTAGTGATCATGATAAGATAATAATAATAATTATAATGATAATAGTAAAATTTATGTAGTAATATTATTATATTTAATGCTATTATTATTATTATTATTTTATCGTTATTATAATAATTAGTATTATTTATCTTTGTGTTTTATTTTGTTGTATTTGTATTATGTTATACCATCAGTAATTGTTCCGGAGTTTTTATTTGCAACAAGAGGTCAAAATCATCATAAGGTAGTATTTTACTATCTTATCTAATAAAAGTTAAATTTGAAACAAGGATGTTCATTGAACTTCATAGTATATCATACCCCAAGCCAAGTTTCCGAGAAAAGATAGAGGTGAAGATTTCTCGAAGGTAGGTGTCGGTATGTTGAGTTCCAGGATTGGTGTGGTGGTCGAATACAAGAATACTGTGCGAGACAAAACAAACACAACATGCACACTTACTCAGAAAGGTCACCTTATATGCACAGTCCG
>JAWZYT010000964.1:70000-87500 GCA_034508575.1 Petrolisthes manimaculis | reverse complement strand
TCTAGTGATATTTTTGTATTTATTGGTGTTTTGATGAATGGCTGCATTAGGTGAATATATTATTTGACCTGGTAGATTCTATTGGTATTAAATGAGGTAATAATTAACTTTGGATACATTAGAGTGCCTTAATTAATAAACAAATAATCTCCTAATCAATGAATTCTTATGGTTATTTTAGGTATTATAATCATTCAACTTACCCTGTATTGCCTTATACACTTCCAGTATACTTTTGTTGTTTTAAATAATTAATGGATAAGCATTATTATATTTATTAATTTATTGATATTCGAATTCATTAGATTGTAAACACATTTAGTGTTGCCAGATATGGAATATTTTTTCTAGACATAGGGTATTGGATATAAAGATTGTTCAAGAGTAAATGGGAAAATTTCTACCAGATAAAATATCAAAATGATAAACGCACAGTACGATTATCTTTAAGAGTGAACAGGGAATATTTGAGGTAAAAATGGAGATTCTGCTGATGTTGAAGTAGGGGTTATTTCGTCAAGCAGACCTGGCAACATTGTCTGCTTTCCCGCCATTTTTTCAGCTGTCAGGTTTGTTGACATTGACAAGTTCAGGGGCAAAATAAGAAAAAAGTAAGATTGACGTTTTGGTTATCATCATTATTGCCTAGTTTAGTTAATTTTTGTTGCTGTATAGTTGGCTGTAAGAGTTTGCATGCATTATTTATTTTGATTTATATTATGAGCCGCAACAGCGAGGTCATATAGCGCCAGAAGAAGGTGATAAGAGAGGTGTGACAGCAACCAGGAAGGAAATGGAAAGAAAAAAAGGGAGAAAATGAGAGACAGGAGAGAAATTTGAACACAAAATTAGTCTTTATTTTGATGATGTATGGAAGGAAACATTATTATTATTATTATTATAGGTATTATTATTATTATATTATTATTATAGGTATTATTATTATTATATTATTATTATAGGTATTATTATTATTATATTATTATTATAGGTATTATTATTATTATATTATTATTATATCCTCCAAACTATATCACGAAACAGCAGATTCTCTATTAGTACCATAGTGTGTGTGTGTGTGTGTGTTTCTTGGTATAGTTAGGAGGAATCAGTAACTTCTAATTTATCAATAAGATAATTAGCCACTTAACAATTAAGAGCCTCACAAATGGAAATTGCTATTTTTTTCCAACTTTTTAGGATATTCCATCATTCCCTGTTTTTATATATTGAAATGTAAGTGTGAGAGTATAGGCCTATGGGAGAGTATATTTTTATATATTGAAATATAAGCGTATGAAAGTATATTTTGCCCATATTTGATTCCCTCCCCAAGAGACAGGATAAAACAAGTATATAACACATTGAGTAATTATTATTTATTTGTTTAAGGTTTAGACTAACTTGTTTATTTGTTTTTTTATTATCTATTTGTTTTAAAGTTTATAGTGTAACTTTACCTGACCTAACCTAATCTAATCTGTACCTTTGCAGGATACGGTGACCAAACCAAGACATTATTACTGGAACCAATGGCCAGGATGTTGTCTATAGTAACCCTACAAGTGGACCTCCTTTCTGATGACAAGGGATTCAAGAAAACAACCATCAAAGTAAGTGAAACATTTTGGACAACTTGTAAAGCTTTGGGAAGATTTTAGTAAAGGTAGTGTCTCAAAAATTTTAGAGGCAACTATACCAGTAATATAACTTACATTACCTTTAGATCTATAGACCTGCTCAAAACTGTCTCCCAGTTCTCCATGATTTGGTCATGTGAGCAGCTCTACTTAATTAATTAATTAAGCCAAATCTAACAAGTTCACACAAACTCCAATTCAGTACAAATGGTGCTACTGGTTTTTCAGTCATGCTCACTCTGTATGTATGAACAAAGATGTTATCATAATTTTTCTCTCCATTGTGCCAGAAAGGTACAATATTGCAATTAACACATGGTACAACTTTTATTTACTCTAACTTTATTGCTAAAAACTTGCACTACAGCAACAAGTTGATCCTTGCAAGAAGATTTAGTACAAGTTTTACCAGAGAAAAGGTATACAGTAAAAGTAACAGTACTGTAATAATAAACATATTTATTACAGGATTACATTTACATTTGATATACAATAGTATACTGCACTGTATTATTAAAACTATCTGAAGACTCTCAGTTTGGCATGATGCTACATATACAATTTGGATATACTGTTTGTATCTATGCCATCTAATAATTAAAAGAGAAACATGCAGTAATCATGTATGTGTGATACGGTACTTTACATACAGTATATCAACCAACCAGATAACATAGTTCTAATGCCATCTACCCTGAATATAGCTCTTATATCATCTACCCTGAAGCATTGTAAGTCTTGTACTCAAATGTGACAATAATTTATAAGAGTTTAGAATATATTAAAATAACCATAGGTAGCATATTAGTCTGGCCAGATTTATGGAGAGGCAGATTGTGCAAGAATCCCTGCATGGTCCACCACATATATGTAAAAGGCATACCATATACAGTATTTTTAAAATTTCTATGCTTCATACAGGACCTAGACACATTGAATTGAAAATTTTATTAAACAACTAAACAGTGAAGCCTGAGGAAGTTATGTAGTACACTAAAATAATATATGGGGACGTCTCCACTGTTTACACACCCACAGGCTTCCACAACTCTATATTGAGCCCTGAGCATCAAAGCTAATACATTTTGCTTTGTTTATTGATATTATTCACATCCCTTTATGCCATTAGACACAAATTTTTATACATACCAACCTGAAAACCATTTTAAATCTCTTAGCAAATATTCGAATACAGGTGCTACGAATCTCAAATATATGTGTTATTTCTTACCCAATAATGAAGTAACACCCAGAAGCTGATAGTAACAAAAATATACAAAGTACTGGTAAAGTATATGTCTTATATTTAATCTTTCTAAGGCAGCCCAGTGATGGTTTTGGTGAATGAAGGGATGGGGTGAGGAGAAAAAATCAAGTAAGAAGGATAGGAAGGAAGAAGAGATTTAGTGTAGAAAATTGGGTAAGGAGAGAAGAGTAGAGAGCAGAAGAGGAATACAAGGACAGGGAAGTGAAGTATGAGAAGGAAAAATGAAGAGAAAAGAAATTGTTGTGAGTGAATAAGAGTGGAGTTTAAGCCCATGTGTCAGAAATAAAACTCTGGTAAAGATTACAAAGAAAACAAAAAGTATCATGATGTTAAATGGTGTCTTGAAAAAATAGAATAAGTTATACACTTCCTATCTTAGTACTGAAAGGTATTGAAGAAGGAATCATATGTGACCATTGCATTTTGTGTGAAGTTTACATTACATTACATGGAACAGTGAAAAATGAAATTATTAACTGGGGAGGAACCTAATGCAGCAGCAACTGTATTATATTAGCCCGTTAAATCAATTTTACCAGGCAAGATAAAGTTATATCCATTCTGAAAAGGCATCAAAGTCACTTCTGTTCCATAATACTGTAGACCGGTTACTCCAGGATTTCTATGTCACTGTAGTTGTCGGCGGGGGAACCATCTTCAGGCTTGGCCTCGAGTGCACCCAGTCGGCGTGTGAGGTCGGTGATGGTGGTAGCAAATTGTCCTGCACCATCAGCCACCTGCAACAGTTTCAGCAGCTGTGGCGATGAGGGCAATGTAGCTGTGTTAGTTGGTTAGGGTTATAGGAGTAATGAGGACAACCTGGGAGTGTTAACTGGTTAGGGTTATAGGAGTGATGAATACAAGCTGGGAGTGTTAATTGGTTAGGGTTATAGGAGTAATAAGGACAACAACCTAGGAGTGTTAATTGGTTAGGGTTATAAAACTGATGCAAATATTTGGGCACAAGGAGCACTAATGTAATCATAAAAGATCTTACAATGACTAAAATTATTTCTAAAGGAAAGTTAAGTTAATTTGAGTGTCACTAATTCCTCAATATATCTCTTTTTGCACTGACAATTATCTTCACAGACTTGAAGAAGCACTATTCACACAAAAAAAGTATATAATTATTAGGGTACCTTATAAGATCCTTTATAAATACCAGACCAGTTAGTTTATGGACCCCACAGCTTCATGGATGGAAAAGGAGTGTGTGGAAGTATCAGTAGCTAATTACAAGAGTAACAGTAAAGTTAATGTTACAGCAGTAGGGTTTTACAGGAGGAATGCAGGAAACTTCAGCAACATATTTCAGGACCATAAAATCAATCTACAATGCAAAATAATTCCTATAACACTCAAGGCTTGGATGGCACAAAGATAGCAAATACAGTGTTCGAATAAATATGTTACTAAACCTACTGTACTGTATGTTACTTTTATGAAAAACAAAAACAAAACAGAAGTGCAATGTTATCAATTCAATATGCTTCATTACTGGTGTTTCTGTCTACATTCTGTGTAATCATATATTTATTTATTGGACTAGCATTTTGTGGATGCATTGAAGGTTACTGAATTCTGTTTCTGTTAGTATATAGATGCAGACTGTTTCTTGGTGTAATATGGAGAATTTTATTGCTCTATCATTCACTGACAATGTATACTCCCCTTCCATCCCTATGTCCCAGGTTCCATTTATATGTCATCCGAGGTTAGAGTCGACTCAATATATATATACTACATGTACTTCCCTTGTGCTGCCGTCTGTCAAAATATGGCACTGCTGTAGGGGCTTACTTGTTTTAATTTCATTTTTTGTGGATACATGAATACCGGGTAGTTCTCCTTCATAAGACACATTTGGAGAGAAGGCAGCACTTGGTTTTTTTTAGGAAGACATTTGGAGTAACTACTTTTATGGGTGTTTGCTACAGTAAAAATATTATTTGTTATATAGAAACATTTCAAATACATTCAAGAGTCTTGCATTATGGGCCATATGCAAGAACATTCATAGTGTTGATGATGTCATTTTAAAGGTATGAAGATCCACGGACACCATACAGAGCCATCATCCCTATAATGTCCCATCTCCTGGACACCATACTGAGTCATCATCCCTATAGTGTCCCATCACCAAAATCTCACATAGTCTTGCATACAGCCTTTGGTTTGTACTAATGTGTCAAAGGAAAAATGTACAGTAAAATATTTCAAGAATAGTATACAACTCTAACAGATGTTAATCGACTAATGTACCGGTACTCTTTATGTTAAATACGGAAATGCAGTATGGTAGGTACAGAACTTTACATAGGTCACAGTATACAAATTTTGGCTAGTTGGTTCCTCTTTGTATTCACTGTATTACATGACTTCAGCCTTTGGCATTGACCCTAACCATTGATTGGGTACCCTATGATGTCAAAACTGCAATGAAGAAGATTTAAATGAGAAAGGCCCCAGGTACCTTTGAGAAAGTTTCTGAATGGGGACTACAGCAAGGGACTTAGTGTGGTACTAGTTACTGTAGTGATAAATACTGTGGTGAGGTGAGAAAAACCATTCCAGAATAACTGGTTAGGCTACAGATTGTAGTTGTGTTTAAAAAGTGTAGTACTGTACCATATAAAAAATTGCAAAGGGAAGGGGATGCTATGGAAAGGAGCTTGAATTTGTTAGACCAGGCAATGAACTTATGGAAAGGGTTTTATTTGGGACAGAGTGAGTATAAATAAGAAGCAGCTTTAATTCATGCCTGGTAGCTGGACAACTGATGCAATATCCATTGTAGGGCAGCTAAGAGAAAACTTCTGGTGAAAAAGAATGATGAAGTAAAATTCATCACCCAGCCGCATACCCCACATCTACCTACAGTATTAAAATTAGTTGAAATAATAACAATGAGGTACTTTACCAGCAAGTTTGATCCTTATAATGGTAACCAGATGAAGGACCAGTGGTGCCTTACCTTATTGGCAACTTACTGTGTTCTTACTCTTGTAACTTTGGACAATACTTCAATTAAGGGTTTTCCCACCTCATCCAACTAGAGCCTGGTGAGCCCATACCCTTCGTTTCATCCATTGTCTCTCCATTCCTTCTTTTTCCTCCATGTTTGCTGTCTCTCCTCATTTCTCTGCCTTTGTGACTACCAGGTCTTTCTGATCTAGCAGTCTTCTTTTATCTTCTATACTATACATTATCTCTCTTAATCTTACACTCAGACTTCTACCTAACAGTTATAGTAGTATGTGTGACCATAGAAATATACAGTACTAGACTTAGTTAGATTACTGGAGTGCTACTTGGTCTTATTCCTGACTCGTATCTTATCCCTAGAATGACTCTTCATCACTGACCAAATTCTTACCCCTGATCTCACTCTCATCTTGACACACACATATGTCTCAGCTCCCCTAACAAACACAACTCTGCCATCTGACCATGACATGACTGACTGACCTGAGTGACGACCTGCCTGATGTTGATGGATGCATCAGAAAACAGTTTCTTGAGTGTCTCCTCGTCTATGCTGATGTTAACGGCTGCCTCACTCTTGGAGATGCAGGCTGAGTGGTCGATGCTGTCCATGTCTGCCAGTGAGATCCCTGCACCTTCCACTAGGCCCAGCAGCTGCCATGACACATACATTTTATATAAACAGTAATCCCTTATTTTCTACTGTTGTTATGGGTGTAGGCCAATATCATATACCAGTACTGTACTGCTTTCTATGAAATTGTATAGTAAAACCCTCAATATTCACTGGGTTTATGGGTGTGTAATATACAAAGAGGGTGTACTGTACTGTACCGTACTGTACTGTATACAGATTCCTTACAAACAATGCAATACACACCCATTAAACCTAGTCACAACAAAGGATTTCTGTGACTAATTAATTAGGGGGAATGATTGTTTATTACAGCCCAAATTTTTATTTAGAAAAGATATGAAGATTTTAGAAATTGTGAAAATAATAGAAATAAAGTGGTTTGGTAGGGTGATCAAACTGTTACCTTTCATTGAAATATGTGCCGACTTAAATACTGTACTGGTGCTGGCAGATTTATCCTACAGTGGATAGTAATATTTATGTTAATGGTGGTGTGGAACTTTGCAACATCAAATAACAAGCAGATGCAAAATTTTCAATAATACAATGAGACAATTGTATTCTTATCAATACAAGCAGTTGGTCTGCCTGTGAAACATTTACACATTAGTCACTCACCCGCTGCTTCTCTGTGTCATCCAGGGTTGGGTTCCGGGAAAGGATGGCTGCTGACTTCCGGTGGAGCAAAGGTGACAGCTGCTGACACTCAAACACCACAGCGTGACCTGTGTAGTCTGTTGTTATCACTGTGTAGTCGGCCTTACCAGCCACATCTGTCAACAACAAAATCAGGTACGGTACTTTGGTTAGTTGGTTTCCTACACAGAATAGGTAGATCACTTAGTTTAGTAATTACTGTAGTTTGTTTTTCATCTTGTTGAACATCTGATACATTTATGGATATTTAAGTAAAAAAAATATAGTCTTCAATTATAATGCTGTTGCTACACCATATAATATTTTCCCTATTGACTAAGACAACCAAAGACCTTATTTTTTAAATAGAATTACTGCAGGTACTGTATTGTACTATATGATATACTTTGAACCAAAGTTGTTACACCACAATACTCGACGAGATAGACACCATTTGTAGGTTTTCTGAAACTAGTGTTTAGAGAACCTTCTGATGTGGGTGAAATGGAGGCCTACTGATTCCTTCAAACTGCTACAAATGAACCCTTTACATGTGTACTTAAGATATTAATTTAATTTCTGACATAGTTTGAAGGAATTGGGCAGCATTCAATACACTCACAACATAATTCTCCCATTATAGAGTAATTTGTGCCTGTCAAACAATGGTCATACTCACTGAGAGGCCACTTGACCCTCATCTTGGCAGCGTCCTGGCCATTGGGAATGTCAAGGGTGGCTGTGTAGGAGTTGAGGTGCTTGATCTTGAGTGTATCCAACAAGACAATTTGTCGAGACTTCTCCACCGTCAGCTGTGTTTCAGACACCTTCTGATATGTCATGGTGAGGCAGGTAGAAGTTGTATCCACTTGGGAGATGACGAACCACATACCCACAAACTGTTGGCACAAATACCATTTAGACTTCAACGTATATTGTCTTTTCCTTCACATAATATAGGACAATAATTACAGTACTTTTCAGCTTAGGTCAGAGAACGGTATATGTGGTACTACTGCATAGTACTGTAAAGTGTTGATGCAGTGCTGTATTTGCAAGACTATTCATCGGAATAGTCTGTGGTCTCTCATCAGTCTGTCAACAAAATTTGGCTTTGGCAAAAATAAAAATGCGAATAACCAGCGAACGCTTGTGACATCAATGAGCGTTTGGCGAATTGGCGACTTTTATCTAGGTGACATCAGCATTTGGTGATTGTAGTTATCAAGTGGATGCATAATAGGTGATGTTTTGGCGATTATTTACTGTAATCTCCCCGAATAAGTGCCAATCATTCAACAATTAGCTAGAAAGTAGTAATGAAATATGAAGGCAAGAAGAGTTACTCAGCAAAAAGTCAGCGATTTTTTTTTTCCCTCAACCTCGTGAATGTAGGCTGTCAGTAGCCTGTTTTTACTCCTGCAAGGCCCCGGGATTATTGGTTGAAGCTACGAGGTGTTGGGTGTTTCATATGTGTCGACTTACTTGCTTCACCGAGGTACGCAATGTTCCTAGACTCGAGATTATTAAGTGTAGAAAACGTGCGTATTTCTCGAGTCCATGAACACAGCATGTCTCGGTGAAGCAGGTGAGGCGACACGACTTCTACCGCAGACTGTACTTATGCCCAAGTTCGTAAACTTATATAAATGTTATATAGAATGATATGGATAAAGTTACATACAATTAAAGAAAATGTAACAAGTTAGACTACTTACCATTTCTACATCTAGTGCAGGGAAGGACTGTGGACTGGGACAGGTGCCCATACCCCAATCATGTCCCACTACTCCCATCCCCATCATCACCACCACCACTGCTGACAACAGCTTCATCTTTCTGCAAATAACATAACATAATATAAACAACAAAGTTCATTACAAATATGTAAAATCGCATATGTATGAAAGAAATTATTTTAAAAGCACAACCTCCTCCTCTTCCGTGAATTGCCTATCATCTCTGGTCGATGTGTGAGCCGTGATTTACTAAATGTGAACAACATTTTAAACATATACTTTTTAAAGGGAGATGGGATGTTACTTGGAATATTGCTCACATCTTTTAGGATAGAGAGGATTGACTATGATGGGTATACCTGGAGGAACTGAAGCCAACTTTACGGTTTATACCATTAGCAGAAACGTGTGTGTAAAGCAGGTGGTGTCTGGACGTCAGCCTAACCACAACTGTCCACAACACACTATATTATCATCCACATACACTTATTTTCAGTTTCGTATATCTCAAAACCTTCCTTCTCTGCAGTATTCGAAACCATTGCTTGAATCTCGACTACCTACTCTAACCTAAAGTTCATATATTTTCAGGTTCTTATCTCAAAACCTTCCTTCCTTCACTATACTGTTCGAATTTCAATCTTCACCACCCATTCTTCTTTTCAATTTGGGAAAGTTCACATATTTTCAGGTTCTTATCTCAAAACCTTCCTTCTCTAGAGTCTATACTGTTCGAATTTTAATCTTCACCACCCATTCTTCTTTTCAGTTTGGGACAGAGGTTCACACGAGCAGGACCTTTCCGTCGTGGAGTGTCTGTTTGTTTATACACGGTCCTTGGAATGGCTTTGGCTGCATGGTGAACTGGAGATGGATTGTCACGCCTCATCAGATTCTCAAGGTCAAGGTTAGTTACATATAGTTCTTGGCTGTGTGTGTGTGTGTATGTTTCATTTTATGTGTTGTAATTTTCATTCTTAAGGGACCCTGTGATGTAGTCAGCAAATTGGACAGGCTGGGGTGGGTAGAAAGCCTGTCCCCTATTTTCGCAACCCCCTAACTCTCCCCCAAGCTGTCACCTCACCCCACTAACCCCCCCCCCCCAAGCCTGTCCCCCTACTCCCCCAACCCCCTAACTCCCCCAACCCCCTAACTCCCCCCCAACCCCCTAACTACCCCCCATGCCTGTCCCCCAACTCCCG
This sequence comes from Petrolisthes manimaculis, assembly GCA_034508575.1. Classification (NCBI taxonomy): domain Eukaryota; kingdom Metazoa; phylum Arthropoda; class Malacostraca; order Decapoda; family Porcellanidae; genus Petrolisthes; species Petrolisthes manimaculis. The sequence continues at coordinate 77,391 of JAWZYT010000964.1, read as the reverse complement.
CACCCCCCAAAACTCCCCCAAGTCTGTCCCCCTACTCCCGCAACCCCCTAACTCCCCCCAAGCCTGTCCCCCTACTCCTCCACCCCCCTAAACCGCCCTCCAAGCCTGTCCCCTACTCCCGTACCCCCTAACTCCCCCCCCCATGCCTGTCCCCCAACTCCCGCACCCCCCTAAGGCACTACTGACGTCTGTAGGTTCATCCAGGGTCACACAACTCTCAGGAACTTTTATAATTCCATAGTATGACGAAAAATAGACGATGTATTATAGTCAAATTCTCGTGTACAATCAGAGAATAATAATCTTGGTGAAATTATCAGTACATCTTTTGGGGAAACAAATATAATATAGCTTCAGATATTGATGGTAATAGTCAAACAAAGGAGAGGTAATAATCAAACAAAGGAGAGGTAATAATCAAACACAAAAGAGATACACTGGACCAATCCCTCTTTATAAAATTCAACATCGGTTACTACAACACTATTTGTTTTGGTTATAACTCCATAACAACACGCTCCTATTTAGTTTCGACGACTTTCCCCACTAACGATTGGTAATATTGATTGATTGATGGATGGTTATTAGGCGCCGCAACATCGAGGTCCTAACGATTGATATAGGGTATGTTTATATTATACTTCGTTATTCCCAGACTTGCTGATTCATATAGGGATTGATATAGGGTATGTTTATATTATACTACGTTAATCCCAGACTTATTGATTGATAATAGGGTATGTGTATTATACTACGTTACTGATTATACTACGTTGTTGATTGATATTGGGTATGTTTATATTATACTACGTTATTCCCAGAGTTAGGAGACGGAGGAGGACGAAGGAGACAGGATAAGAGGTAGTTAGGAGACAGAGGAGGAGGAGACAAAACAATTAGGTGGTAAGCTAGGAGACAGAGGAGGAGGAGACAAAATGAGGTGGTTAGGAGACAGAGGAGGAAGGAAGGAGACAAAATAAGGTGGTTAGGAGACAGAGGAGGAAGGAAGGAGACAGGATATGAGGTAGTTAGGAGACAAGAGGAGGAGGAAGGAGACAGGATATGAGGTAGTTAGGAGACAGCAGGGGAGGAGGAGGAGGGAGACAAAATAAGGTGGTCAGCTATATAGGAGATAGGAAGAGGAGGAGGAGGAGACGAGGAGAAGGAAGGGACAGTGATGAGAGAAAATCATAAAGTGTTGTTGTTGTTATGGTAGTAATAAGGATAAAAAAAAAGCTGCGTAGTAATAATGATAAGAGTTTTATAACCCCACTCTACTTAATTAAGGGGATATATAATACACTTTTGGTACATTGGAGCGCCTTTATTCCTCCATAGTAAGTCAGGAAACAGGACCAGAAGAACAAATATAATGGTTTTGGTTTATTGCCTAGAATAGCCTGTCCCACTATTCCCGTACCCCCTAAATACTTATATACAGTTGGGGAGTAATGTATAATATTATGAACACTGGTGGCGGCAACTGACAACATCCCCAAAAGTAAACAAACACATCAATGAGAGAAGAAACTATTTATGAATTGAAGGATAACTCTTATTATTTAACAATCTGTTGTTGGTCGACGTCACCCAATATTAGTCAGTTATCCTTTTGTAATAATGAATAAATGTTGTCTATTACTAACATTTCTGACAACATCCCCAAAAGTAAACAAACACATCAATGAGAGAAGAAACTATTTATGAATTGAAGGTTAACTCTTATTATTTAACTATCTGTGGTTGGTCGACGTCACCCAATATTAGTCAGTTATCCTTGTGTAATAATGAATAAATGTTGTCTATTACTAACGTTTTTATCACTGACATTATTATACCAGAAGCCGTCAACAGTGTTCAGATACTTTGCTCCCCAGCTGTACATACATGGAGTGGTCGCGTCCTTGGAAGGGATTAGCGTTCCGTGTCTGTGGGTTCGAAGAGCGTTGTGTGTTTATGTTGTGTGTTTATGTTGTGTGTTTATGTTGTGTGTTTATGTTATGTGTTTATGTTGTGTGTTTATGTTGTGTGTTTATGTTGTGTGTTTATGTTGTGTGTTTATGTTGTGTGTTTATGTTGTGTGTTTATGTTGTGTGTTTATGTTGTGTGTTTATGTTATGTGTTTATGTTGTGTGTTTATGTTGTGTGTTTATGTTGTGTGTTTATGTTGTGTGTTTATGTTGTGTGTTTATGTTGTGTGTTTATGTTGTGTGTTTATGTTGTGTGTTTATGTTATGTGTTTATGTTATGTATTTATGTTATGTTATGTGTTTATAGTCTTCCATGTTACATACAGTCACGAGCAAAAAATCTCATTCGTTTTACAGTCGTGAACAAAAAATCTTATTCCTTATACAGTCATGAACAAAATATTTCGAGTCATTCGTTGTACAGTCGTGAACAAAAAATCTCATTCGTTATACACTCGTGAATATATTATCTCTAGTCATTCCTTATACAGTCACGAGCAAAATTTATGTCACAGCATCCGTCACAAGTCAAATTCACCACCATAACATAATGTCCGCCGATTTCCCACTGTTTGTATACTAATATAATAATATGCTTGTGTGTATGTGTGTGTGTGTGTGTGTGTATGTGAGTTTGTGTGTGAGTTTGTGTGTGTGTGTGTGTGAGAGAGAGTTTGTGTGTGTGAGAGAGTTTGTGTGTGAGAGTTTGTGTGTGTGTGTGTGTGAGTGTATGTGAGTTTGTGTGTGTGTGTGTGTGTGTGTGTGTGTGTGAGTTTGTGTGTGTGTGAGTTTGTGTGTGTGTGAGTTTGTGTGTGTGTGTGTGTGTGTGAGAGAGTTTGTGTGTGTGTGTGTGAGAGAGTTTGTGTGTGTGAATGTGTGTGTGAGAGAGTTTGTGTGTGTGAATGTGTGTGTGAGAGAGTTTGTGTGTGTGTGTGTGTGTGTGTGTGTGTGTGTGTGTGTGTGTGTGTGTGTGTGTGTGTGTGTGTGTGTGTGTGTGTGTGTGTGTGTGTGTGTGTGTGTATGTGTGTGTGTGTGTGTGTGTATGTGAGTTTGTGTGTGTGTGTGTGTGTGTGTGTGTGTGTGTGTGTGTGTGTGTGTGTGTGTGTGTGTGTGTGTGTGAGAGAGTTTGTGTGTGTGTGAGTTTGTGTGTGTGTATGTGTGTGTGTGTGTGTTTGATTGTTTAATGTTATCTGTCCCTCGTGTCTCAAACATCGTCATTTATACCAGAACCACATCCCAGTGCATGAAGGGCAAGTCTCATTCTATATAACCATGCATGCACGTCTGGGAATAGTTGTCTCATTCTCTTTACTACCAATTATTGCCTTCATAACTTCATTCATTCATTCTTTTCTTCCTTCCTTCCCTACTTCTTTTCTTCCCTACTTCTTTTCTTCCTTCCTTCCTTCCTTCATTCCTTCCCTACTTCTTTTCTTCCCTACTTCCTTCCTTCCCTACTTCTTTTCTTCCCTACTTCCTTCCTTCCCTACTTCCTTCCTTCCTTTCTTCCCTACTTCCTTCCTTTCTTCCCTATTTCCTTCCATCCTTCCCTACTTCCTTCCTTCCCTCCTTCCCTCCTTCCTTTCTTCCCTATTTCCTTCCTTCCCTCCTTCCCTACTTCTTTTCTTCCCTCCTTCTTTCTTTCCCTACCTCCTTCCTTTCTTCCCTACTTCCTTCCCTACTTCTTTTCTTCCCTACTTCTCTTCTTCCCTCCTTCCTTTCTTCCCTACTTCTTTTCTTCCCTCCTTCCTTTCTTCCCTACTTCTTTTCTTCCCTCCTTCCTTCCTTCCTTCCTTCCTTCCTTTGGGTGGACATTCGGCACTCTTAACAATTGGTACGACTGCACTGAGTTGTTTGTACTGTACTTGTATCTTGAGAAGGCTTTATTATTGTTGTTGTCAGTAACTCATCATGACCGTTGAATCTTTCCGCACTTCGATCCTGGACTTTATTATATATATATATATATTTTGGTCAGGCTGGTTGTTTGTTTACTTTTGTTATTCTCTGTTCTGTATTATCATCGGGGTTGACCTACTATACATTTTGGCAGTCAAGTCTTGTTACATCAACATATCTTCCCCCAGCCTACACGGTTTGCTATCTTTGTTTTTACAGCCGGCTACCTACTTACTGCTAGGTGAACAGGGACATTGGGGCTTGGGAAAATTGTCCAACAATTCCACTGACCTTACTCACACTCTGGTCAGACATTATGTATCACGAGTGTACAGCCGGCAGCATAAATTCGCGTCCATCTCATGTACTTAAAATTGCTAATATGACCAGATAGTTGCATTCTGAACCAGTTTTTTTATTCCAACAACATACGTAATTTACCATATGAGAACTATATCTGTCATCTCTGCATTAAAATTGTATTACAACATCACTATAGCTCATACATACGTAGGTGGAAATGAAGCGAACTTATGCTGCCGACTGTACGTCTCCATCACTTAGGTTTTACAGTTGCTGATGATGAGATGTAGTAATAAATCGTGTCTCCAGTGGCCGAATATTGTATTGTATCTTGGTATACAGTAGTGACTCATCGTCCCTTCCTGGAATGACTATGCACGCACACACACACACACACACATACATACACATACATACACGCTCGTTCTGCCTCACATACATGGCCACACACCAGTGACACCAACAGTAGTAGTCACGAACATAGTTACTGTACACACACACACACACACACTGCTTCATGTCTGTACATTGTGGTGTTAGCCTTGGTCCAGGTGTTAGTTATGTGTAAATAAAGTGCAATGAATCATCTGGTGGAGTTTAGCCTTGATAACAATGTATTTACAGGTACAATGTAACAAGGTAACAATGTATATACAGGTACACAGTATATACCAGTATGTCATTAAGGAATTGGTCAGTATATACGTGCCTCGACTTTGTAATATGCATCCTCTTGCTGATATAGATATACAATGTACAGTTGCCAAAAAAGGTATTGCGACAAAATATTATACAACATTAAATATATTAATGTCCATAGTTGTTTGTAGGGATTGTAAGTTTGTATTACAGAAGGATATGTATATTTCCTTCTGTTATACATGTTTATAGTCCCTACAAATAGTTGTGGATATTACTAGGGTAAAAGTTCTATCAAGATTTGTCGCAATACCTTTTTTGGCAACTGTACATACAGTATAATTATATATACGCAATTATTACGCATGTACATTTATAAGCTAGAATATATATACAGTATCGTGTGTGTGTGTGTGTGTGTGTGTGTGTGTGTGTGTGTGTGTGTGTGTGTTGTTTTCAGTCCTCTTAGTGAAAGTTGAGTACTGTACCTGGAATGTGTCATCCTTTTCATAAACCATCAACAAAACATCCTGGTGAGTCACAGACAAACTTAGCAGTGACTCACAACGCGGAGGGGTTAAAAATATCGGGTACAGTCCTAGTTAAAAAAAATATCGGGTACAGTCCTAGTTAAAAAAATATCCCCCTCTCCTACTCCCCCTCTCCTACTCCCCCCCTCTCCAACTCCCCCCTCTCCAACTCCCCCTCTCCAACTCCCCCTCTCCAACTCCCCCTCTCCAACTCCCCCTCTCCTACTCCCCCTCTCCTACTCCCCCTCTCCTACTCCCCCTCTCCTACTCTCCCTCTCCTACTCCCCCTCTCCTACTCCCCCTCTCCAACTCCCCCTCTCCTACTCCCCCTCTCCTACTCCCCCTCTCCTACTCCCCCTCTCCTACTCTCCCTCTCCTACTCCCCCTCTCCTACTCCCCCTCTCCAACTCCCCCTCTCCTACTCCCCCTCTCCTACTCCCCCTCTCCTACTCCCCCTCTCCAACTCCCCCTCTCCAACTCCCCCTCTCCAACTCCCCCTCTCCTACTCCCCCTCTCCTACTCTCCCTCTCCAACTCCTACTCCCCCTCTCCTACTCCCCCTCTCCAACTCCCCCTCTCCTACTCCCCCTCTCCTACTCCCCCTCTCCTACTCCCCCTCTCCAACTCCCCCTCTCCTACTCCCCCTCTCCAACTCCCCCTCTCCTACTCTCCCTCTCCAACTCCCCCTCTCCTACTCCCCCTCTCCAACTCCCCCTCTCCTACTTATCATTACTAATCTTTCCTCACCGTGAAGCTTGAATCCGGTTAATTCCCATTCTTGTATACACTCAAACATACTTAGGCTTTATCTCAAAAGCACTAAAAATGAACATACTTAGATTTAAAAAAACACACAAATAAAAAATAAAAAAAAATAACATACAAATAGGTAAATAATACACACACACACACACACTCACACACACACACACACACACACACACACACACACACACACACACACACACAACACACACACACACACACACACACACACACACACACACAATAGCCGTTCATTACCTCATTTCCGTTTTCTTTAGTTCGTTTTATAGGGGTGTCTTTGTGTAATAATAAACGGCTTATTGAGCAAAATTTAACCCTGAAGCTGAAAATATACATACGTAATATATGGACATAATGGATGAATGGATGAATAGTGCGAGATGTGTAATTTATATATACAAAGATGATCCATATACAGACTGAATGATTACTTATTTATTATATTAATTTGATAATGGTGGGAATGGGACTATTTATATATAATTATGTCTGTTTTATATGTGTGTGTGTGTGTGTGTGTGTGTGTGTGTGTGTGTGTGCTAGACCTAGAGAGAGATTGTTAACTATTCATAATTAAATTTGTAGATATAATTTCTGTGGGATAATATTTTGGACCAAGGGTGTGGTGTGTCCCATCCCACCCCACCCCATCCCACCCCACCTCATACCATTCCACCCCACCCCACCCCACCTCACCTCATACCATTCCACCCCACCCCACCCCACCCCACCCCATCTCATCTCATCTCATTCTGTCCCATACCATTCCATTCTCTATTCCATCCCATACAATTCCATTTCATTGTGCTTTGTTCCTCCCAGCCACAAACCAAGATGTATATTTCCTTTCTGTATACACTCTTTCATTACCACGGCCGGCCATGGACACTTATATATAACTCGATTAGGCTATTAGGGCTCATTTAACTAAGGGGGTAATTAGGGCTCATTTAACTAAGGGGGTAATTAGGGTTCATTTAAATTCACTGTTGTTACATTGGAGTGCCTTAATTACTCCAAAGTATTAATTTTAGGGGGTAATTAATTAGCTTTTCTTACATTGGAGTGCCTTAATTCCTCCAAAGTATGCCAGGAAACAGGTAATTAAGACTCATTTAATTAAGGGGGTAATTAATTCACTATTGTTACATTGGAGTGCCTTCATTCCTCCAAAGTATGCCAGGAAACAGACACGACCAGATGAACAACAAATATAATGGTGTCCTGTTTGTTGTGGCTTGGAATACTTTGGAGGAATCAGTTGC
>JAWZYT010000964.1:37500-67500 GCA_034508575.1 Petrolisthes manimaculis | reverse complement strand
GAATAGTTTAGAGTAAAAATTATGTCAACTCAACTTTTTAGAGGAATAATTATGTCAACTGTTGCTTGGAATAGTTTGGAGGAATAATTTGGTCCTGATTTACCAACACTGTATCTCTCCCCTTCCCTTCACACTCTTTCTCACAGGTTTTTTTTTTTTTTTAGAGTATAGGAAGGAGACTTTACTTGGCAACATTGTTCATGGTTACTAGAGGCTGCTACTCCTTGATACAAGTTGTTGTTTACAGTTATGGAGGTACTACTGTATACCCTATTGTCCTTGTAACTCCCTACACACACACACACACACACACACACACACACACACACACACACACACACACACACACACACATTCTCACTCCTCTCTTTCTCTCACTCTTTTCTTTGTCTTTTTCTCTGAAGCCTTGTGTGTGTGTGCGCGGGCGTGTGGCACTGTATATGTGTGTGTGTGTGTATGTATGTGTGTGTGTATGTATGTGTGTGTGTATGTATGTGTGTGTGTATGTATGTGTGTGTGTATGTATGTACGTATGTATGTGTGTGTGTGTCGCCTCCCAAAGCGGACAGTACAATTGGATAGATTAAGCCATCGTCCCGCCCCTGTGTCACATCCTCCCCGCTCCTGGGTAGAAGGATACACGCAGTTTCTGATCCACACACTGGCAGGGAAGCAGGCAGCGGCGGCCACTCACTCACTCCACCCATACCCCAAACCAACCTTTAAAAACAAACAAATTTATACGTAGGCACTCGATGATATCCAACCATTTAAAAAAACAAAAACAAATTTATATGTAGGCACTCGATGATATCCAACCATTAAAAAACAAACAAATTTATATGTAGGCACTCGATGATATCCAACCATTAAAAAAACAACAACAAATTTATATGTAGGCATTCGATGATATCCAACCATTATAAAAACAAAAACAAATTTATATGTAGGTACTCGATGATATCCAACCATTAAAAAAACAAAAACAAATTTATATGTAGGCACTCGATGATATCCAACCATTAAAAACCAAAAACAAATTTATATGTAGGCACTCGATGATATCCAACCATTAAAAAAACAAAAACAAATTTATCTGAAGGCACTCGATGATATCCAACCATTAAAAAAACAAAAACAAATTTATCTGAAGGCACTCGATGATATCCAACCATTAAAAAAACAAAAACAAATTTATATGTAGGCATTCGATGATATCCAACCATTAAAAAAACAAAAACAAATTTATACGTAGGCACTCGATGATATCCAACCATTAAAAAAAAAAAAAAAAAAAAATTATCTGAAGGCATTCGATGATATCCAACCATTATAAAAATAAAAACAAATATATCTATAGGCAATATGTGGCACTGCTTTGAAATTATAATGAAATATATACGCCTACTTAATCAACTTTGAAATTAGCATAAAGTACTGTACATTAAAAAGTCAAACACATTTATCTATGTAGGTACTGCTTTGAAATCATAATGAAATATACTACTATTTAATTATGATGAGAGGAAAATCGTCTACAGCTTCGAAATTTATCTATTGGCACTGCTTTCAAATCATAAAATAAAATAAAATATACCCCTACATAATTAAGATGAGGAAAATCATCTACTACTTCGTAATGAGCCGTCTAGGTGTTTAAGCCGTTGTGTGAGTGTTCCTTGATGGTTTCACATGACACATTCGAGGACGGTCACATACTTGCACAACTAAACCCACAGGTACCCTCTTTGTATGGATCGTAAGGTCTTCTAGGGTACTTCTTTTACTTGTAACTCCTTGTAAAGTACTGTACATTGGTATGGTAAATTAATTGTAAACATATACATAAAATTCTCGAGATGTTTTATAATTCCCGTCCCAGGCTGTGTATGTCTGTCTGTCTCTCTCTCTCTCTCTCTCTCTCTCTCTCTCTCTCTCTCTCTCTCTGTTTATATAATTAAGCTTCCATCCATCCATCTGCTTATCAATCTATCTGTCAATCTGTGTATATTAAATGAGACAGACACCCATCCATCTATCTATCGTGTGTGTGTGTGTGTGTGTGAACGAAGCTGTTTGAAGGTGAATGTAGGTAAGAGTAATGTTGTGATAAATGAGAGAGAGAGAGAAGGGGGGGGGGGGGGGTGAGTCAGTGAGAATCTTGTGGTAGTTGAATGGTTTTAAGTGGGTAATTCACTTTTGTTACATTGGAGTGCCATGATTCCTCCAAAGTATGCCAGGAAACTTGGGTTGAAGCTTTGAACACTCCAATTCACCAAAGAACTAATTCCAATGGGTATATCTTAATTGTCCTTTTATTTACTGTCTCTTTATACAATAGGTCTTCGAATCACACCTGAATACTTATTAAAAAAAAAAAATTATATTGCTCTTGACTTTAGTACCTTGCATGATGTAAATGTTAGATAAGAGAGGAAGGTGTGTGTGTGTGTATGTATGTATGTGTGTGTGTGTGTGTGTGTGTGTGTGTGTGTGTGTGTGTGTGTGTGTGTGTGTGTGTGTGTGTGTGTGTGTATGTATTGCCACCATCACACCATGCGCTACTATATACCAACACAACACATCCACACATTACCATAGCTTTACAAATAGCAAACAGGATTACAAACACACCCCTTTTTATTTGATGTGGATGTGTTTTGTGTTGAGTATAATAGGTGTGTGATGGTAGGAATACACACACCACTATAACCAGGAACTATGTGGAGGAGAGTATATATAGAGTGACCTCGAGAACAGCAAACCACCACCAAGGTTGTAATGAGTGTTGGGTCATCACCATCACCACCCTTCCCTTTCATCATCAACACCACCACCCTTCCCTTTCCTCTCCAACACCACCACCACCACCATCATCCTTCCCTTTCCTTTCCAACACCACCACCATCACCACCATCTTTCCCTTTCACCACCACCATCCTTTCCTTTCCTCTCCTCTCCACCAACACCATCCTTCTTCTCTCTCCAACACCACCAACACCACTCTTCTCTCTCCACCACCACCACCCTTCCCTTTCCTCTCCAACACCACCACCATCCTTCACTTTCATCACCACCACCACCCTTCCCTTTCCTCTCCAACACCACCACCCTTTCCTCTCCACCACCACCATCCTTTTCTCTCCACCACCACCACCATCACCCTTTTCACTCCTTCCCTCCACCACACCCCATCATTCCCTCTCCACCATCACTACTCTCCTTTATGGACAAAATTAATGAACAAAATGTATAAACTCACACTCGACCATCATAATTAGTAGGCTTTTTATAAGATACAAAAGTTAGCAACATTGAACACTTATGTATAATAGGAATGAGTTAAGTAGATTATTTGTTATTATACTTATATTCCCGTCTTTATTTAAACACGATAGGAATGAGATTAGTTTTTTTTTTAATGATATTTATACTAAGATATTTAGCCAACATCTTTACCCAACACACGATAGGAATGAATAAGTAGATTTTTTTTATTATTCTCGTCTTTATAAAACACACAATCATTTCAAAACTCACACAAGTTCTTCACACCAATCCTTTAAATGTCTTCCCAACTTCTAAGTCTTCACCTACACCACCACCACCACCACCACTACCACCACCACCACCTTGTACCTAACACACACACATACATACATACACACTCACTCAACACAAACACACACACATACCGGTACACAAAACATACACACACACAATACAACACATACACACACTCAACACACACATACACACATACACAAACACAAACAAAACACACACATACACAAGACACAACCACACACACACACACACACACACACACACACACACACACACACACACACACACACACACACACACACACACACACACACACACACACACACACACACACACACACACACACACACACACACACACACACACACACACACACACACACACACACACACCACATTTTGCTACAGTTTAGAGATGTGACCTGTTGATAGCTGTATAGAAGGCTACTGATTCCTATAAAACTATATTATAAAAAAAAAAAATATATCACTATTCGTATATCGAGGCAGTACAGTTACTCCTATATAATTTAGAGGAATGGGTATTATATATAGTTGAGTCAGTGAGATGGAAGGCTATATACTGTTGATTCCTCCATGGAGACTGCTACGAAAAAAACCCCAGATTCCTTGTTTTTCTTTTATGTTCTTTTAGTTAATGGGTCAGTACTGTCTCCTTTAAATAATGATACATACAACAACATAATATCCTTCTCTTGTACTGTGAAGTGGTTTGTGTGTGTTGGTATAAGAAGTGGTATAAGAAGTGGTATAATGAGTGGTATAATGAGTAGGTATAATGAGTGGTATAATGAGTGGTATAATAAGTGGGATAATGAGTGGTATAATAAGTAGGATAATAAGTAGGATAATGAGTGGTATAATATCCATCTCGTGTACTGAAGTGGTGTGTGTGTACATTGGTATAGTAATAAGAGGGATTCAGTAAACTTTCATTTCAGTCTTCATGGCATAAAAGAATTTCTCTCCTTCATAATGCAAGTACTGTTACGTCCTGAAGTTCATTGACACTCACTGGTCGAGAGCAGTGTGTGTGTGTTTTTGTGTTTTTTGTGTGTGTGTGAGTGAGTGTATGTGTGTGAGTGTATATGTTTTTTTTTTTACTTTTTTCTTTAACGTGTGTCCAACTGCAGAGGAGAGAGAGAGAGAGAGAGAGAGAGAGAGAGAGAGAGAGAGAGAGAGAGAGAGAGAGAGAGAGAGAGAGAGAGAGAGAGAGAGAGAAATAACCGGAATATGATGGGCAGGTGAGGGAGGGAGGGAGGGAGGGAGGAAAGAACGAGAGAGAGGTGTTAACAGAGATGGGTTGGGATGGAGTGGGGGGAGGAGGGAGGGAAAGAAATAGCCTGAGGGAGAGAAGGAAGGAAGGAAGGAAGGAAGGAGGGAGGGAGGAGAGGAGTAAGGGGATTGGACATGGAGCTAGAAAAGGGGATTCTAGCTCCATGGGATTGGATGAGATGGGATGGGGAGGGGGGAGAGAAGGAAATGAGAGAGAGAGAGAGAGAGAGAGAGAGAGAGAGAGAGAGAGAGAGAGAGAGAGAGAGAGAGAAGTTAAGATGGTATAATTAAGCAGTGTTGGTAAATCTGGACCAACTACTGATTCCTCCAAACTACTCCAAGCAACAACAACAAACCACCATTATATTTGTTTATTAATCTGTTCGTGTTTCTTGCCACTATACTTCCACCCTTAAGGACCCTGTGATCGTGTATGAAAAGTGGAGGCTTCTGATTCCTCCTAACCAGGCCACGAAACAAGCTCCTTCCCTATAGGTGGTGTTTCGTGGCAATATTTGAAGGACTCATTTATCTCCAATTTTCTGACTACATCACATGGTCATTTAAGGGGAGGGTATAGTTTTGGCATTTTTGGAGATAATGATTCCTCCAAGCTATTCCAAGCAACAGGCCACCATTATTTTTGTTCATCTGGTTCTGTTTCCTGGCATACTTTGGAGGAATCAAGTCGCTCTAATGTTCCAAAAGTATAATCTCCCCCTTAAGTAATCTTCGCCAATTTTCGGATTATAGAGAGATTTCCAGTGGACTCTCAAGAAGGCAAGATAGGTAAAAAACAAAAAATTATCCACTGGTGAGAAGTTAATTGAACCGCCGTAATCCTCCTGTTGTCTTTTAAGTATAAGGGGAGGATACAGTGTTGGAAAATCCGGAGCAAATTATTCCTCCAAACTACTCCAAGCAACAGAACACCATTATTTTTGTTCCCCTGGTTCTATTTTCTGATATACTTTGGAGGAATCAAGGCACTCCAATGTGATCGTGTATGAGAATTGGAGGCTTCTGATTCCACCTGAACATGCCACGAAACAAGCTCCTTCCATATATATATATAAGTGTGTGTGTTTCGTGGCAATATTTGAAGGACTCGTTTTATCTCCAATTTTCTGACTACAACACAGGGTTCCCTTCACCTTAATCCTTCCCACCTGCATGTTAGGATAAAGGATGTACAAAGGATGGTAGGATAAAGGATGTAGAAAGGATGGTAGGATAAAGGATGTAGAAAGGATGGTAGGATAAAGGATGTACAAAGGATGGTAGGATAAAGGATGTACAAAGGATGGTAGGATAAAGGATGTACAAAGGATGGTAGGATAAAGGATGTACAAAGGATGGTGTGTGAATGTGTGTGTATTTGTGTGTGAATGTGAGTTTTTTTTTTTTTTTTTTTTTTTTTTTATACATATGTTTGCCCCTACTTATTTATCCATCTACAGGCTTATTTCTTCCCCGTATTGCCTAGGGAGAAGGTCAATCAATACCAAGGTTAAGACAGAATCAGTAGCCTTCCAATTTCACCTGTTGCGTGTCATTTGAGAACGATATGATACGCCAACCACTGGACTTGTGTGTGTGTGTGTGTGTGTGTGTGTGTGTGTGTGTGTGAATGTTAGTGTGTGTTTGTGTGAATGTTAGTGTGTGTGAATGTTAGTGTGTAATAATAATAATAATAATAATAAACGGTTTATTTCAGAAAAAAGGGCAGCCATGGGCTGAAAATATATAGTTACAGACAATTGGTGAAAATGGAATGGAGTATGAAGTTTAAATTGAATTAAATTAAGTTATCCTTACTAACTAAGTAATCCTCACAAACATATAAACATAAATACATTCATTACGCTGTCATACACATATAAATTTATATATGTGTGTGTGTGTGTGAATGTGTGTGTGTGTGTGTGAATGTTAGTGTGTGTGTGTGAATGTATGTTAGTGTGTGTGTGTGAAAGCGAGTGTGAGTGTATGTAAATTTGAGGGTGTGTGTGAATGTGTGTGTGTGTGAATGTTAGTGTGTGTGTGTGAATGTGAGTGTGAATGTATGTAAATTTGAGGGTGTGTGTGTGAGTGTGCACGAATGTTAGTGTGAGTGTGTGTGCGTACGAATGTTTGTGTGACCATAAATAACGAGATAAACATTCTATAAATAGTATATACTGCTCACGTTAGGAACCGATCCAATTTTAGCACTATTGACTTCGGTCCCTTCTAAAAATAGGGTAAATCCCAAGAGTAAGTAAGGTCTCATCTCCTGCCTAATGGTAAAAGGATAATATTATTAATCTCTTGTGTACAGATTAGAGGGAAACTTAAATATATTCATTTCCAATCTATACCGAGAAACACAACACCATAATTATAGTCTTCCAAAAGACGTTCAGTAATGTTTTTTTATAAGTTTAATTAAGGGTTCCTATGTGTGTGATGTAGTCTGAAAATTGGAGGTAAAAGAGTCCTTCAATTATTGCCACGAAACAGACACACATCCAGGGTTCATATAGAAGGAACTTGTTGCGTGGTATTATCAGCAGGAATCAGAAGCATTCATTAGAGATGTATACACTTGTGAAGGTAGTATTATATTATTTTTAATCTATTCACAGCAGTATAACTATGATCACCAAATTCACTAGTTAGACCAAAAACATGACAAAACTAATGATGATAGGTATACACACATACACACACGACGCACAAGTCACCCCAGCCTTCCTTAGATACTATACTGGAGGTTAAAATCCGGTACTATAAATATGTGAAAAGATTATAAGTATTTACCTTGTGAAGTGTAAAAGTGTGACTCGGTTACTGTAAGGATGAGGCTGGAGAGAGACCAACAAGACCACACACCCACCGATCACTGGGCCTGAATGACTACTGACTGACTGACTTGAATGAATTTCTCTGGGGACACAACACACACTGATGCACTGACTGTGGTGGTGGGAACTCTGTGAGGCCCGAGGGAGTGAGGTGAACTGAGGGTTGACTCGGGTGGTTGTCGGGTAGGATAATTATGTAGGTCTTCCCTATACCTTCCTTACTATAAATACTGTACCTTCTTTCTCTCTCCTTCACTCCCTCTCTATCTGTCTGTTTCTCCATCCCTTTTTTCTCTCTCCTTCACTCCCTCTCTATCTGTCTGTTTCTCCATCCCTTTTTTCTCTCTCCTTCCCTCCCTCTCTATCTGTCTGTCTCTCCATCCCTTCTTTCTCTCCCCTTACCTCCCTCTCTATCTGTCTGTCTCTCCATCCCTTCTTTCTCTCCCCTTCCTTCTCTATCTGTCTGTTTCTCCATCCCTTCTTTCTCTCTCCTTCCCTCCCTCTCTATCTGTCTTGTCTCTCCATCCCTTCTTTCTCTCCCCTTCCCTCTCTTTGTGTCTCTTCATCCCTTCCTCTCCTACTTCCCTCTCTATCTGTCTCTTCATCCCTTCCTCTCTGTCTCTCTCTCCATCCCTTGATTATTACATTTTATATGAAGTTATATCGTCATCTGTAATATATTCGTTAATGTACTTAAAACCTGAATAGCTTAAATCATATTTGAGCCACGATAGGCAAATATTTATAACCCACCTTTCCTACCTGTGTACTTTTCAAACCAGGTCTTCTCCTTCCTTTACAGTGGATCGCTCTACCTTAACTACCACTCCCACCTCTCACTGTGACTCATCTCCTGCCCCTCCCCCCCCCCCCGTTGCTTCCCTATAAGTAACTTCCTGTCCAACTTTCTTTCCTCCAACTCAATGTGTCCTCATATTCTTCCATGTATCGCCTCCCACATTCACTGTAATTCACACTTGCCTTGTCCCACACTCGCACACGATTTGTCCCCCAACCACCATAATTATCCATACACACACACACACACACACACACACCTTAATTATCCATACACACACACACACCTTAATTATCCATACACACACACACACATTGTTCCTGACTTATATTTCTTCCCATGGGTGTGTCAAAACCAGTAATTACATCCTACAACAAAGCAGACAAAACCACCTTAGAGAGAGTGGTTTGGAGACAGAGAAGCAATTGTGGAGTTTAATTCTTATAACTTTGTTTGGCATGGTGGCACCAGGCATTGAATAAATATGTTATTAGATAAAGCAAGACTTAATTGCCTATTGGCTATTTTATAGGAAATGCAACTGAAAGACTGCAGCAGAGATTTATATGTTTATTTCATCACTCAAAACAAATAATTAATTAAGAAACAGAAGGAACATTTTATATTATAAATGATAGTACAGTGAGAGATCATGTAATGCGTGAACATGGAACCGAGTACAGTAGATGCCGTGTTGTAGGAATAATAAAATCAGTGAGAAAAATTAATTTGATGGCAGAGTTGACCCAAAAGTCACCATTTTTAAAACTTCATAGCATACAAACATTACGCCCAACTTGGTGTAATTGGCACTTGTGGGAAATGCTGCCCCCTGGACTCCCCTATAGGAGAGGCTAATCCGCCACACAGACTTGAAAGTTAAAGCCAAAAATTCATAAAAGTGATTGTAACTAACAATGGTCACTATGTATGGGTATTCATTTCAATGTAGGGGTGGTTACCAAATACTATAAATATATTATAAATATACTCTAAATAGTCAAACGTGATATACTGTATTTACTATTCTTTTTACATACAAAACCCATCTGTAACATACAAAATTATGACAAAAATATACCTTAGATTAAAGTCCCAACAGCCAAGTACTGAACAAGACCCATAATTTAACAAATGACGTTTGTTAAAAAATGTGGGTATAGTGTTCAGTAGTCTTATAGCATTTGTTATACAGTACATTTCATTATAGTGAGGGCATACTGTATTGTACCAACACTTTACATTCCTATTACAGTACAGTATTGTATTATACAGGTACTTGATCACACAGCCGACCAAAGATGTTTAAGGGGGTGCAGGAGTAGGGGACAGGCTTGGGGGGGGAGTAGAAAGCCTGTCCCCTATTTCCACACACCCCTAAGCCTGTCCCACTACTCCCACACCCCCTTAAGGACCTAACTGCATTGACAGGATACTTATAAAGCAACATCCTGTACTTAAAAACTATACAAATATCACAGGTCAAGTTGTAAATGTAGAATTAGCTTGCATCAGCTCCCTCCACAATAAGCATCATAAGATTCAGAAAAAGTTGTCCTACGGTATATTTCTATCATTCTGCAATGTACTACAAAATGTAATCAGGCATGGGGCAGTTTATTTTTAACTCAATATTTCACAGTACTGTACTGTATTCAGTTTTTAACCAATATTGTAATAAAAATGGCTACTTGTCTACCTTACAGAACAATCCAACACTGACTCTACCACTACCTCTCCATGCCAAGCCGTGTCGCTGCCCTTAAACCCTTCCTCATGGATAAAATGTGTCGTAAGCGGCTTGATTTTGCCAAGGCTCACAAGAACTGGACAATGGACGACTGGAAACGTGTCATTTGGTCCGATGAAAGCACATTCTAAATCCTAACAAGCCATCGTGTGTGTGAGGAGGCCTATGAACCGCAGTCAGCATGAACCATGGTATACCATCAAGACAGTTAAATACAGTGCTCCCGTGATGGTTTGGGGAGCCTTTAATAGGGTTTGTGGTCGTGGTGGTTTATACTTTCTACCGAAAAATGTAACGATGAATAGCAAAAGGTACAGTACATGGAAGAGGTGTACAACCACATGTTGAATCATTATCACATTCATGGTGCATGAGTGTTCATACACGATGGCGTCCCGTGCCATATGGCTAAGAAAGTATCAAAATTCTTAAGTGATAATAATATATATGTAATGAAGTGGCCAGGAAATAGTCCGGATTAAAATCCAATAGAAAATGCATGGAAAATAATTAAAACAAAAGTGCGAGATGAGTGTGCAACATCATTGCCTCACCTGCAAGAAATTATTAGATGTGTGTGGACAACCCAAATGGACCTTCAGTACTTTGCCAACCTTAGCGAGAGCATCCCCAGGAGGATTCAGGCTGTACTTCGAGCCAAGGGGGAGATGACGGGCTATTAAGGTGAGTGTTAAACGAGTTTTTGAGTATGTATTGTGGTTTTTTTATGTACATGTGGGAGGTGAGGGAGACTGGGTCTCAAAACAATGGCGTCATATAATTTATAAATATATGGCATTTCTAATAGGACTAATTCACCTGACCTCTAGCAATGCAACCCACCAGGTTATTGACATTCTGCCATCACCTCCAGTATCACTTTCCTTGTAAGAGCTGATAAGGGTCATTACCCTATATTTGATACTTAGGAATACTTGTTAAACAGCCATGTTGACACTGTAACAGCAATTGGGAACCAACCAGTTAATTCCCCCTGTATTCTCACACCAGCCACACTACAGTTATAGAACCTCTTTCCCACATTCAGCAGCCTTCTCTATTCACTCTATCATAAGCTTTCTCTAATTTCTTAATGCCATAAACAATTTCCTTTCTTTCTCACAGGCTTTTTTCCATTTCCTGCCTAACAAACACCTGATCAATGTATCCTCTGCCTCCACAAAACCCTCCCTGCTAGTTGCTCACCAACTCTTCTGATTTTTCTCTTTCACTTTCACTAACTATTCTACTACAGTATATACTTTATCTACTATACTTAAGACTTCTACCTCTATAGTTATTTTATATGATCACTGCTCTTCCTTATTTTTATAAATTCACAACCTTAATAATGGAATATCTGCATCACAAACTCATGAGTAGAGACCCATACAGACTCAAATCACAAACGCATCTTAAAGTCACACCCTTCACCTAAAAGTTCCCCCTAGATTTGGATACTTTGCTTCAGACTGGATGCTACCATAAAATTCCTTAACCACTAACTAACATTGCATACAACTCACTCCGTTAAGAACACTCACACGAACCAATTTTGACCAATAAATAATCACTAAAAACTATCTACAGTATGAGCAATTCATCCAGACAATAATTTATGCAAGTTCAAGGTGAGCTCCAGTTCACTTAAAGAGCCTTTGATGTTGTAGGAAAATTTGAAGCTAAAGATTCCTCCAAACTATCCCAGGAAATGTATGACCTTGACTGTACTGTGAAGCAACATGTTTCTTGGTGCAGTTTGGAGGAATCAGTCGTGACCAATTTTTTATAGCAACATCGGTCCCTTAAAAGTAATAATATACAGAACCTTCAAGCCAAAAGCATTTAGAACAACAAACTGTACAAAATCCAATCATCAACCACTTACATCCAAGACAAAACACCACCAATACAGCCACACCCTTTCACTGGTTCAAATGTCACTCTGTTTCCTGTGAGATGATGTCCCTCCTCTCTAAACCTTCTCAGTGTACAACCTACATGTAGTCTTCTAGGCCTTACTTTCTCTTAAATTGATTAAGCCTGTGAACTGGTTAACAATAATTCCCATGTTTCTCATATTCTTCATTATTTTATCCATTCAATGTTTTAGAACAATGTATTCAGCCAAATTGTAAATAACCCAACCATTTACTACAATGGCTCTCTGATACTGGTGTCAAAGTGCAGCTAATTTTGTTGCAATTTATTATTTGCTCATAACTGTTGTAACCAATCGGGTCAGAATAAATTTATCTATAGTGCTAAATATAATTGAAAAAATTATGAAACTTGTTGTAACTTTTAAAATAATATTAATTGCCCCATGCCAGACGTAATAGAGTGGAGTCCTACAAATATTAATGCATGTATTTATAAGTAACAATCACAGCCACATCTTACATAAGCATAACCGTACATTAAACTCTTCTCGACATGTCACTGCCTCAATTAATATATTATTTATCAGACCAGGACATTTGAATAGATATAAATACATAAAAAACTCATCTCCATCAGACACAGAAGGAATGTGGATATACCGGTATTGTTCAAAGGAGAGCTTTGTCAACTAGTGATTGACATTGCAATGCTAGACAGGACTAAAACCATTCAATATAAGTACATGTACAGTAAATCTGGAAGAACTGAAATTGTCTCTGAGTGAGGAATTTACTTAGAAGTGAATAGAAATGGAGCGAGTGACATGACTTAAACAAAAGAGGGAGAAAGATAATTAGATATGAATGAATATTCCAGTCATGCTTCAGTAATATTGTCCAATCCATGTCCCATATTACCCCACTCAGGAGTGCAATATCAGTTATTCAATTACAAGAGAGAGAAATTATGTATTGTGGCATATTGTATCATGCAGTAAAGGTGCCAAACCATTTTTTATAGGACGTAGATACAGTTGCCCAAGAAAAGGCTGCAACCAAATTTGCTGGTATGTGGCAATGTCTAGCAGCTGCTCCAAAGTAAACACTCGTATTTTATCAATGGATCACTCAGAACCTATAACCTTTGTATGGATGTTTGTTATTGGCTTCAGCTAAATACTTTCATCCTTACAACTATAGGTTCTGAGTGATCCATTGATAAAATACGAGTTTACTTTGAAGCAGCTGCCAGATATTGCCACACACCAGCAAATTTGGTTGTAGTCTTTTCTTGGGCAACTGTACAAGCAAGAGGCTAACAGATTAACTGCAAAAAAATTGAATGAGATTCAGAGCATCATTGAAGGAGAAAGTCCTCAGATACATAAATAGAGAGAAATCATACCTAAATACAAATTGCCACTAACGACATTTCTAGATATGTTGTTCCTCTCCCTAAAATACATGATTTTTATAAGTATTTATTCAGTTTACTGACTGTTGACCAAGATTGATTTGGACTACCCTAGGTCTGGAAGACTGTATATTTGAGGGAGGTGGTACAGCAAACATGAACAAAGCAGTGACAGTAAAGAGTTGATTCTTGATAAGTCCCTCCAGTCACATGTTGCTTCACATCACAATTTGTCAGAAGGGAACAACATATCTGGATTAACCTGTACAGTTGCCATCAGATGACTCGAGGCCACCTCGTACAACATAAGCTTGTTTTGCATAAAAGTTAAATCTGCATATTAACAACTTATTGCTGGGTTTGTTTCACCCAAGCAGAAGACTGAATTTCTGTCCAGTTCATATATTTCACTGATAGAAGATACAACAGCAGCATGTTCGTGGATGGGATGGCCTCTAGTCATCTGATGGCAACTATACATTCTCTCTCCCTGTCATTTTCATTGTACATTAATATGGACGTGTTGTCACATTACACGTCTCTGGTCATTGTCTACCTGCAGGAATAAATATTTTAACCATACAAAATATAATTCTATCATAAAATATTATGCCATATAACACTCCTAAGCCCTGCCTGTTTCAGTGTTGCAATTGATTTTTGAAAGACCATGGATAACAAAGTACGGTAGTTTTAATTCTACAGTCCTTCATGCATAAAAAGGGATTAAGTTCCTGTGGTCAAACTAGAGAGCTACTGATTTCTGTTTACGATGCCAAGAATTAGACAACTTCAATATAAGGACATTAAATATGTGTAGAGACATTGTTTGGAGCAATCAGTAGCACTCTGATATGCCCTCAGGAATGATTCTACCTTTTTAAACCTGAATACAATGCTGGCTTAGGGTTCTCTTACCAGGTAGGATCACTTGTTCATTTCTCCTTGAAGCAGTATTCTTCTTGGTGTCCGTTCCATCTAACATACCAGTAGGTGAAATGTTAATCAGTCTTGTCCTTTGTCTCTCTTTCTAGTGTGGTGACTCCTCTGGCCTGTGCATCTCTGAGTTTAGCAGGGAGATCACTGAAAAGGAGAGTGCCACCAAACACAAACCCTGTCCCCAGCCAATGCCAGGAGGTGAAGGGGTTCTGGAAGTACACCACTGAGAAAATGAGGGAGACAAATTTCCTGAGGGTGAGGATGAGGGTAACTGTGAGGGAAGAGCAGTGGGTGGTCAGGGAGAACACCGAACTGATGCAAGTATATCTGAAGAAACATCATTAAGGAAAAATCTACATTACAGTACTCCAAATTCTCTTCCTTCACATTGAAAATATTGTACTGTTTATACAGGTACAATAATCAAAGTTAATACTGTCCTGTATTGATATTTTCCTATTATCCTGTGGAAGAAACAAACTTTTGTAAGCATGTAATTGCCTCCAACTAGGCTAGTCCTTCCAACATAAACTATGTTAACAATATTGGAGTGGCAGTTTCACAAACTTGACAGGGTAAATGGCCAAGCGTGGGACTTCAACCCAGCACTATATAACCCACTAGATCACCACATGTCCTAAGTTAATATCTGACTTTTCAAAATTATCTCTTGCATTATATTTTACAATCTGATGAGCTTACTGGACATATTAATGTCTCTTAATTGTGATACTGTTGCTATATAAACATAGTAGGATGAGTACACTAATATACTGTATGCAGCTCTGGTAATTTGGTGTCTGCATCCAAGCCAAACCTACTCATCTCAATGTGTGTTAAAAAGGATACTGTGCGAGTATGTTGGCAGCCAGAAAGAGCCAGAGTTTGGGTATTGTAGCCAGACCTGGGACAGCAGCCACAGCCTCTAGTGGAGGTGACCTGTTGAACTTGACCACATGCTCAGCTATACTAGGGTAAGTCAACAGGAACCCAGGCAAAGACAGGATATGCTGCAAGGTAGAAATGCAGTACAATACATTAGTTGGTAAGAAAGCAGTAATGGCAACACAATATCTAAAATAATAATTATGTCATTTATCACAGCATTAATCTATTATTCAGGGATTATTTTGGTTATAAGAGGAAATGTGGCAGAAAATACTAAGGCATGGTGTTGTGCCTATGCATAATAAAGATATCAAATGCCACTAAGTTTATCTTTAGTCATTCCTATTAAATTTAGTTTACATTGTTATTAAACCTGTTATCAAGTACAGTTGCCCACAGATGAACCTAGGACATAAGTGCTGTTTTGTGGCACAGTGGGGAAGAATAAGTAGACTCCAAATATGACACTTATACTACTACTGACTCTTAATACTTACAATATAGAAGAGTGCCTCCCTGGCGTGCTTGCCGTAGGTGATATAGAGGACCTCCTGGTACACCCCAAGCCTGGCTGACATGAAGAGAGCCACTGTAAGCAAGGTTACCCCTGTCACATAGCCTGCCACACCTAGCTCTTCACTATCCCCAGACTCCTTCTGCCAGAGGGAAGACATGGTTACATGCAAAGTTGTAGTACAGACATATAAAATGTTAAGTAGTCTACCAGAAATGTTTGAATCTAATAGACTAGGCAGATTTTCTCAAAACACGCTTATTTAACATGAATAAAGCATTTTGGGGTAATAGCGGTATATGGGTTTTTGTGAAGGATTTGGGTATGCTGAACACAGCCCAGGTGTTTATCCTGCCATCATCAGCCTAATTAGGTCAATTAGCAAAGGTCAAAGGTCAATGAGTGAAAATCAGTAAAAAATACATATTTGTATTTTTTCTTTCAGGTTATGCATATTTAGGCATGATTTTGGTTTTCAAGTAGTGTTTCTGTTGTTAGGTTGGTTATTTGCCGCCTAATTAGGTCAATTAGGGGGTCAAAGGTCATTGAGTATATTTTTCTGAAAAAAATTGAAATCATACACTATCTGCTAGCTTTGCATATAGCTGAAGGAAAAATCCCTGCTATAATTATATTTACAACTTCCATCCATAATGGAGAGAATGACTTTTTTCTTCCAATTTTCCTTCAGGTTTTCCATTAAATTCAAATTTTGAAATCACCAATACTCCCTAATTATAGCAGATCTGGATTTTTCCTTCAGCTATATGCAAAGCTAACAGATAGTGTATGATTTAAAAAAAAATCGGAAAAATATACTCAATGACCTTTGACCCTGATTTTTGGCACACATTTCAGGAACACTGTATAGACAAGGCAGAGTTAAATTAAGCATTTGCTTGACTGACTGGATAAGGAACATCATCATTAATAAAGGCTCCACCTCATATGGAGGTGTTCCTTATCCACAGACAAGGCTGGGTTTTCATGAGAACTTACCGAGAGATTGGCGGAAGCGAGGGTGGTAAGGAATGTGCCGAGGGTGATCATGATGACAGACACACACTTAACCAGGCTGTAGCGACGACCCAACACCAGCCAACACACCATCAGGTTGGCCACCAGTCCTCCCTGACAATATACACAAAAATACAATAATGATTTCTTTAATTTATGCAATAAAAATAACTTACCTAAAAAAAGGTGGTCTGCTTTCCAACATAGCATGAATGCATCAATAGCCACCTATTATCAAAAACAAATACTCTATAACTCCTTCATATATCTTGCTTTCTCTCTTTCTGTTCAGTTTATCAAACAAAATTCAATATTTGAAAAATGTCCATGATTGTAGAAACTGAACACTGCACATTTTGTACTCAGGGCCTACACTGACTGTATATGAAACATAGCCTCCTACGCAGACGACATAACACTCACATGTACACACAGAAATGCAGACACAGCCACTCTCATCCTCCAACCCTACCTCAACACACTTAATGCCTGGTTCACCACAAACAGACTTAAAATAGCACCCACCAAGTCAACTGTCACCCTTCTCACCACTTGGAACGCAGAACACCGCTACACACCACACCTCAGCATAAACAACACCCACACACACCCACATCCAAAATACTTGGCATAACATACAATACATCCATGACATTCAAACAACACATCATGTCCATCAACATTTGGACACAACAAAGAATCCACAATCACAGTATACAAACAATATATTCGATCAGTGATGGATTATGCAAGCCCTGCCTGGGCTTCAAACCTCGCTGAGACTCATCACAACACACTTCAAACCATACAGAACAGAGCCCTAAAGACAATCACAGGCTGCACAGCTACCACACCTACAGACCACCTACACTATGAAACCAAAGTCCTCAAAATCAAGGATTATCTTGACATGAGAGGCACACAAACACTTGCTGCAGCCTTCACAAACCCACAACATCCACTACACTACATGGCACAACACCCACACATGTCAAGGAACATTAAAACAACACCTAATACACGATGCCACACAAATATTATCATCTCTTACACCATGCCCACCCCAAACCAATCTCCAGAAACACATCCATACTCAAATCACTCATCAGTCCATCCAAACACTCAAAAACAACACACAGCTGCATGCACGACCTCCTGACATCCATCCATTTGAATCCTTCCTTCCCCGTGAGGACAGAGTCCACCTGGCCAGGCTGTGATGTGGCCACCACCCGGCCCTTCTGACATATCAGAAGGGGCTGGATGGAGCCATTGCAGATGCCTGTCCAGGATGCAACACAGCACCCCATACTATTAAACACATTATTGAAGACTGCAATACACACAACCACACTCGCCAACAACACAACATACATACACTCTCTGAGGGCACTGTGGGAAAGCCCGGTTCAGGCCATGGCTTTCTTCAGGAGCTCGGGGCTGCTTGGCCAGACAGCTTGAGAAACTTCAACAACAATAACATTGCATTTCGTGCCCCTGCTGGCAGATTTCCAGTTTTAAACAATGAGTTTGGATGTGCACAGGGCAACAGGCTGACACAAAGCAGGCAGTGAGCATCACTTGTGTCAGAGTGCATTTATTGAGGTGACATAACTAATCAAGTTTAGCATAAGTCTACTGGGAGCCAGCACCCTCACTCTCTCTGACATCTCTTCTGTCTCCCTCATTTTCACTATTAGCTACTAGCCTAGAGTACAGAATCCAGCAGCCTTAACACATGGACACCACATGTTGTTAAGCAACAAGAGTCGGCTGCAAGTGACTTTAAAGTTTAAGACAATGGAAACAACAGTGAAAACATTGACAATCACTATGCATGCAGCGTCAATGTTGCCAATATCTGATATTGGCAACACCACTGCCCATAGTCCACTCGCTTAGCCTCGTTATCCCCGGTGCATTAATCCCTATCCGCCGTGTCTGGAAATATTTCTATCCTGTCGCTATCAGTGAAACTGCTATCCGAGAGGTTTCACTGTACTGTACCATACTGATCTCATAATATTTTGTCATTATCATTCTGTTGATTATCTCACTTACATAGGTTATAGACATTAGCAAGAATATGTTTACATTCATCAGCAGCACATATACGAAAATAACATTCTCAATGTATGTGATAAAAAACTGAAAAATGAACTTACACAACGAAAGATCATGTGAAGTGGCATGGAGATGTGGAAACGGAAGGCCAGATTGTTGATAACATTGACAATGAAGAATAACACCACCATTACCAAGTATTCTCTGAAACAGAATAACATATTGTTAAGTATAGTTGTGAACAACCATTAGCAGATAACAGAAGGTTAACTCTTGCTTGTACAGTATGGTAAACAACAAGTTAAACAAAACACAGAGTACATAAGTGATGGATGCCTCATGTGTCAATTAGAGGAGAGTGTGTATGTTTTATTTTCCTACATTATCCTTGAATAAGAACTAATATGTGGCAGGTGTGGATGCAGGTGTTGGCCATCACCTGAATCTAAAATGTCAACTTAATTATACTGTACCACTTTATTACCTTCCCTGCCTTATCCTTGCCTTATTTTTTTTTAAACAAGAGTGCCTTAGGGGAAAAATTTATGTAGTCCCTGCATACTTTATAAACCTGAACAGCCAAAAGGCACTCACAGAGGCCTCAGTGTGCTTATAATCATGGTGTCATCTTTGCTGTATGACCTGCTTTATACCCTCAGGCAGAAAGCTGGATAGAAAAAGGTTGAGAATGAATAGCTTGGTGAGTGTTGCATGATGATGTACAGTACTTAAAATATTCATCTTGATATAATTACCAAACTACAATTAAGATAGACATAAACAGAAACTAGATATAGAGAAGAAAGTGCTATGATGTGGAGATCTGAGGTTGGAGACAAGGAGTGGCAGAGTTGATCAGTGGAAAAATAAACAATATATGAAGATCCCTTTTTAACATAGTGGATTTCTACTTCAGGTCAAAGGCACTGACTCACCAGGTCACTCCTCATTACACAATGTGTCATTTATGCACTCTGTTTATGACTTCTACCTGACAAAGATGGTGGAGGAAAGAATGGGTGAATATGAGGACAGAGATGGAAACAAGGTTAACAACAGGATGTCAGACATAATTGTAGAGACACAAAGGGGGGAAGGGAAAGCTTGAGGTCACAAAAATATCATAACTCACTTCATAGGGATGATATTGGGTCGCGTGCCGAGGCGTGCGGTGAAGATGAATCCTTCAACTGAGATGAAGAGGAACTGAGCACACGTGATGGTATACCCGCTGCTTGGCTCCTCCCTGCCAAACATAACCTACCATCAATACATATACAGTAGTGGTAAACATTAGTTTCTGGTTATAGTCTTAATTACACTCCCTATCAAGGATGGTATATATTGGTACACTCTCCTCTCTTTTTATGCGAGTTTAAATTATGCGAATTTGAAATAGTGCGTATCATGAAAAATATTAAATAAATGCAATTTACACGAACTCTTAAAATAACACGAACAAGGAGGCTCAATTTACAAGTTAAAGTACATGTACCATTATTTCTTATGGAAATGTATAATTTACTTTATGCAAAATTCACTTTATGCTACCCCTTCAGGAACCTAACCTCACATAAAAAAGAGGAGAGTGTACAGTAGGCTACCGTACTGTACATGTTAAGGACACATATTTTCATAATTTATAATAAATACATGTAAATGTATTGTAAAAGTAAACTATGTATAATTCGACCTTTTATCATACAGACATTTTGTCTTAAAATTATCCAAGCAGGTCTTCATTCAATTTAATGCATGGCATGATGAATCACCCTGTATAAAGTACAGTATAATCTATATTATATTTGTATCTCCTTTTTACATTTTTTCCCTTTCCAATGTGGGGTCAATGGAACTGATATGGTTTTACAGGTGGATGCCCTTCCTGACTCCAACCCTCCATATTCATATTCACTTACATTATTGCAATTCAAATCCATTCAACCATTTACTTTACCTCCCTTACAGTTTTAATCTGCCATCACTAAACCAATAAGGAATGTGAGGTTGCAACAGTACAAAAGTAACATTACCATAATATCCCCCTAGAATAATAATGATAATGGTTGTTAGGGATGAAGCAGAATGCAAATGATCAATTGATTGATATTAGGCGCCACAACAGCAAGGTTATACAGCGCCAGAAAAAGGTGATAGAGAGGTGAGACAGCAAGCAGGAAGGAAATAGAATGCAAATGAGAGAGAGAAATAAAATACAGGGCATTTCATTACTCACGTGACCAGAAGTTCAAGGAAGACTGCAGCGGAACAACAACCCAGGAACACCATCACCATAGCCACACCTCGACCCATCACTGTGATGGTAAACACTTCACCTGAAACACAAACAAACTTCCAGTGAACAATGGCAAAATTATTATATTAGTACGGTATAATATCCCTGTCTTTCTTGTTATTACCCAAAACCATAATTTTACACACACACAATGACCATTAAAAAAACACACACAAATCACCCTGTCCTTTATTTAGTCTTCATTCGCCAATTTTTCTACCTCATTTCCTGCTCTTTATTCTAAGTTTCCACTACGTATCTCCATCGTAACAGAAAATGGTAATATACCGAATAATTACCGAAAAAGTATTAATTGAAGATAATTGGAAAAAAGAAACGTATTATTGAAATTACTTGGAATAATTAAACATATTTTGGAAGATACTGGGAAAAAAGAAACGGATTACCGGTACTGAAGATACTGGGAAAAATGAAAGCTATTTTTGAAGATACTGTACTTTGGAAAAAGAAACGTATTATTGAAGAGATACGTAGGTACTGAAAAAAAAAAAAAAAAAATGTAGTTTGGTTTGGAATGTCCCGACTCCTTCAATGATAATAACTGAAGCTTTTGTAAATATTTCTTAACCATATAATTAAAATGCATGTTTGGAGATGCCAGTATACAGTACAGGTATTCACAAACCTGACACCAAGGGCCGTATTCAAGAACATCCGTGGTGTATACGATGATGTGGTACCGATACAATGACTCCATTGACCGTATATCACAGTGAACATTAGGGGGAATATTTTTACAAGTTGCCACAATTCGATTTCGAAAATTTTACTAATACCAGTGTTTATATTTCACTATTACAAACAACTTTTCTATATACCATTTCTTCTGCAAATCCTGCATAACAGTAGTCTGCCCCACTTAGGTCCCAGTAGTGTGTCCCAGTCCAGATTAGGTTAGGTTAGGTCCCGGTAGTTTGTCCCAGTCCAGATTAGGTTAGGTCAGGTCAGGTGAGGTCTGACTAATTTCTACTGTATATTTTTTCCTGTTTAGGTCCTCGTGATCTGTCCCGGTTAGGTCCCGGTAGTCTGCCCAGGTTAGGTCCCGGTAGTCTGCCCAGGTTAGGTCCCGGTAGTCTGCCCAGGTTAGGTCCCGGTAGTCTGCCCCAGTTAGGTCCCGGTAGTCTTCCCTGGTTAGGTTAGGTTTGGTTAAATATCGAAACTTGGCTCGGGTTTTCCACTTTTCCACATTTATGGCAGGTGGTCATGAGTGCAATCTAGAAAGGCAAATATACTATATTATGAGTTTTCCCCACACCCAAAACCCCCGATTTCCCCCCAGGCTCTCCCCTAAGATTGTTGGATGGGGGGGGGGGGCTATCTCAAAAACGAAGTATTTCCTAATGAAACGAAGGTAAATATCACTCAAATCACACTAAACCTTTTATGCAGAAATACCGAAAATGGTCTTAGAATGATCTAAATTAGTGGGTAATGAAAGTAGAAGAAACATAACGCAATAACAGCAATTCTTTCAATATTTACCCAAAATACTGGGACCCAGCCGGATCTGGCAACACTGCTACAAAACGGTAATTACTTCATTAAATACCGGTAATGATACTAAAACATACAATATAGTGAATACAGTATTTCTATACGGTACTAATCCCATGAAAAGTGTGCTAAAATGGTCCAAAATAGTGGGTAATGATACTAAAATATACAATATATTGAAATAAAGTACTTCTGTAACTATACCTTCACTTGTTGGAATTCTGTTTAGTTGTTCATTAACACTCGTGGTCCAACACTATCATCCATGACAGTACATACAACACTCACACTGGTATCCATCCAAGTACCACCATCTTAATGTAAACAAACACACACTCACTGACAGTCTGACACACAGGTGACAGCCAGTGATGCCACTCTCAAATGTTCTGTTTATGTTCAATATCCCAAGACTAGCGCCCAAAAAATCCCAAGATTGGACAAAATATCCCAAGATTAACTAAAATGATAATCCTCAATTTGAAGACTTATAGAACCAATATAGGCAGAGGAGTGGAGGAGTATTACTACCACTCTCTCCTGGCTCTTCAGAATCGCTCATTCTAATTAACAATAAGTGGTACCAAGCCTGACCTTGTATATAATAATAATAAATAAAAATCAGTTCCATGAATGTCTAGAAATCCCAAGATCTACAAAAATATCCCAAGGCCAAGTCCAAAATCTCAAGATATTGAGATAAATCCCAACGAGTGGCATCACTGGTGACAGCCGACAGGCTGCATTGTTGCCAGATCTGCCTCACGAGAAATTTCCCCAACTTCAACATTATTATTTCGCTGTTTACTCTTACAGATAATGGTCGTACATTTACCATATTTTTTATTCTTACGGATAATATTCGTACATTTACCATTTTATTGATACTTCGTCTGCTAAAACAATTTCCCTGTGTGAAATTCAAAATGTCCTAAAACTGAAATATTTGTCTGCACCTGGCAACACTGACGCATAGTTCATTGGTCCTCCACCATAGCATCGCTGGCGTAGTGCCGCCAAAAATGACACCTAAAGACGTCTTCTATTTATGCCATATCAACCCTGGTCAGGCAACCCGGTTGCTCGAATCGTCGATTTGGCATGTTCTATTTACACCAGTCAACCCGGTTCACCCCAACCCAGATTGCTCTAAGGGCAACCTGAACCAACCCAGTGCAATAGCAGGGTTACGTGGTGGTATCTGGCAACTTTTACAGGTTGCTCACAGCTGACGCGCCAAAAACAAACACTGGTAAACCCTCTTACAGAAATACATATGACATTTTAGCATAACACGAGACATTATCTTCAAAATACATAAAGGAAATATTATTTTGAAGTGGCATGAGTTCCCTAATCAGTAACATTTGAGGGAAATGTCTATTAATGTTTACAAACAAAAGAAGATCAACCCGGGTTGGTGGTCGGCGTGTTCTATTTACAATATCCAACCCGGGTCTTTCGGAGCAACCCAGGTTGCCAACCTGGGTTGATCAAGAGGCATAAATAGAAGACGCCTTAATATGCACTGCTACAGTATTGGAATATTGGAAAACTAAAAGAAGGAATGGGATATCTATATTTCTTACCAGTAAAATGTTAACTATTATTGATCATTGAAAGTGGTAATATCTCCTAGCTAATAATTTCTCTAAGAACTCCATTCTTACATAAAACAAACACATATACTGATTTATGTTCCAACAGTGCTTAACTTTAAATTAACTACCACGAAATCCTTGCATTTAATTCACATATGAAATGTTCTAATTCTATTGCAGAACATCGCTGTAAACAACGCTCTAGTCCACACCAAATTCCCACAGTATTTATTAGGATACCCATAATTTTCCATTCTCCAACTTAAAGGATAAAGTAATAAATATCCATCCTGTAACAAAAAAGGGAAACGTCATCTATAACCCCCACGCTTGGTAAAATCTCTACAATTATATATTTTTAATAAATAATCATGTCATCAAACATTTAAAACTAATGACTAAGTGATAGAGAGCATGTTTATTTGTATGTGACCTTGCATTTGGACTCATCAGATTTACACATATTTATAGAAGAACACGGTGAAAAAATTGAAATTCCAAATATCTTCAAAACAACAACTAAATCTTCAACATTATTTTCAGTGATGGAATGATTCAAACTTACTCTACTATACTCTGTTCAAAACTTGTGTTCCATTTTCCTCTATTTATCTGTCTCTATTTCTATCTATATCTTTATATCTATATCTATTTCTATCTATATCTTTCTATCTATCTCTATATGTCTCTATTTCTATCTATCTCTTATCTGTCTATCTATCTATCTATCTATTTCTATCTAAACTGGAGATCTTATATTCCACGATACAGCCACGATAATTATTGACTGAGGAGCAGCTGGACATAATATACAAAAGCCATGTATGTGCCTTCCCAGAAACAATAGGCTACTGCTTTTTTTTTTTTTTTTTTTTTTTTTTTTTTAGGCTACTGTTTACACCTGTGAAGTGATTGCATTCAGCCAGTTAGATAAAACTCAAAATAAAGGCATAATAATAATGAATGAATAACCCTGCAATCACACAGCACCTTAATTCCCCTATTAACTATACGGATATATGATACATTCCTTCCCACTTTGTATTATTAAATTTGTTATATACTATATTCCGATCAACTTTGCTCAAATGTGCCCCCCTCCACAGCTGGGAACTCTCACTTCCACAATGTAGAACCTCCATTAACGGGGTGTGGGAATGGGGGGACAGGCTTGAGTTTTTTTGGGGGGAATGCGGGAGTAGGGGGACAGGCTTGGGGGGAATTAAGGGTGTGTTGGAATAGGAGACATGCTTTATAGCAACTCCATTTATTATAAAGCTCACGCCCGTAGTTTTAAAAAAAATGAGGACCCTTATTGGAGCTCTATGAATTTTCCAAACTACTCCAGGCAACAGATTCCCTATTCGAAACACTGAAGCGTTCTGTGGTCTGGATTATTTGCAGGGTTCATAGAGCTCCAGTAAGGGCCCTCAATTTTTTTTAAAACTACGGGTGTCAGTGTTCTTGACATTACTTATTTTTTACTAAACCGCCATTAATGTTCAATTCCTATTGACATGTCTTGTGCAATGAAAATGTGCATACATTATTAACTATATTGACCATATATCACTTTAAAAATCCAACTGTGTATTAATTTTGTAGTATTTCATCATAGTTGTCACTTCTGTCTTTCTTGATATGGTTACTGTTGTAAATATATTACTGTTGTAAATATATGGGAGGTTAGGGGGGTGCGGGAATAGGGGACAGGCTTAGGGGTGGTGGTGCGGATATAGGGGGATTGGCTTGGTGTGGGTAGAAAGCCTGTCCCCTATTCCCTTCATCATGATATCAGAATATATACACATGTTTAGATAGGATTATAACAGGTACTGGCATAGGATATTTACACGTGCTTGCATGAGACATAAAAACCTACTTCCCTAGGATAATAAAAAGGGTTTAGAGACAGGTAGTGGGTGGGATGGGGCGGGGCACACGTGGTGAGGTGCCCAGGAGTGGGTGGAGTGGCTAAGCGCATGCGGGAGACCGAGTAGGAGAGCGGACCGACACGTGCACAAGTTCGGTCACTCAGTGTGGATCCGGAAAGGGTCCGGGATGGTGACGGTGGTGTTAACGCTGTCGCTACCACAGAGACAACACGGCCCACGGCTGTCTCACTGTGGCACCCTTCCAGTAAACTCATTACGTGTGCCATAAATTGGTACTAACTCTCTTTATTGGCACTGTCTATCCATCTTCACACTGTGGACCTCTCTCACGTTTATTGTATAATATTGTAGGAAGGAAGTGTCGCCGCATAAATACATTGACTTCACAACAAAAGATCTTATTCTCTTCTCATTACACTAGATGCTCTTTCTTATAATCTTGTGAAAACCTTCCTCAGATTCTTTGCAAAATGCAATGAGAATAAATCTTTAAGCCAATTTGTTACTATAAACAGTATTCTGGATTTTCCAAAGAGAGGAATTTATTTTAAAATAATATCTACAGTATGCAATGAGAAGAAATACGTTCAGAACAATTTCCATACAAGGATGTGCTAATTACCGCTAACACGAAATATGTTCATTATGTTACAGGGAATTTATCAGGATGCTTTGAGAATAACATTAAAGAGGGATACTGAAATTATCCAGATAAATTCTCTATATCATAAGACACATGATTTATGTATAAGAGAGACATTACCGTACCTGTATACCAGCCTACGTAAGCTGGTGATGTGTCTGTGTGTGTGTGTTGAGAAAAAAGCTAATCTGGACGGGACACTAAGCTGTTCCTTATTCCTGACATACAAACAGACAGTGGTGTATACAAAATATCCCTTAATGGCAGGTCAGATATATCATGATCACGACGTACCGGATTCTGATATTTAATTTGTGTGGTCAATCATGTTCACCGAAAACAAATACATAACTCTCATGTAGTGTAGGTTTCCCTGGTAATATTCTGTAGACCTAACAGTAATAATATACTTCTCGAAAAAGTTAATACTCGTTAAAAAATATCTTCCTATATGTCTTTACTCAGATTTTCCTAGATTTATTTCACTTTAACCTTATGTGGCTTGATAACATAACACCAACCGTGATTCCTGTAATAGTAACGTAACAAACACAGTGTAGCCAACTGTTCAGTCATCTTCAAATGTCTTGTTTCACCCGCCTTCAGCTTTTATCAAACTACTCCACAGTTCAAGTATTTGTACCGAAGGTTTTGACTGTTTGTATGAGATGAAATATAATTGCTACCTTGCACTCAGCAGTAATGATGTCTGAACTTTGGAAACATTATATTATACATGACGGTAATGGCAGATTGGCAACGTTAGGTGGGAACAAGACACCTGGAGGCAACGGTACAGTCATAGCATATATTTCTCCAAACAACACGGGTGATATCACGATTTAAACAGAAACAGAAATAATAAACCATATTAAATACTAGAAACATTTGTACCACTATAGGATCAACAACAACAACCCATGGACGACGACTGTGAACGTGTTGTACAGTCACGAGCATTAATAAATATACAGTTTGGGTTGAAACTATGATCAGTCCAATTCATCACCAACCCAATGAAGTAATTCCAATGGAGATGTTTTTATTGTTTATTTATTAATGTACTGTCTATGGGTATTCGAAGCACACCTGGATACTTATGATTAGTGCTCGTGACTGCATGTACTTGTGAGATAGATACGAGTGTTGTTACTTATTGTGTGTGTTCGTATTGGCTACACTACACAGGGAAATAATTAAGTGACATTAGGACTGACGAAGAACTGTGAACTTGTTGTATTACTTGTGAGATACGAGGTGTTTCTTATAGTACTTGTGAGATACGAGTTGTTTCTTATAGTGTAGTCAGTCACGGTGAAAGAATTAAGTGATATTACGACCGACCCAGGACTGTCAACTTGTAGTATATTTGTGAGATACGAGTGTTTCTTTTCTTGTCCATATACAATAACACAGGGAAAGAATTAAGTGACATTAGATTCGTGGCAGGACTGTACAGAGTGAGTGAAATAAACTGTCTTTTGATCCGTTGATGTTGTTGATG
This sequence comes from Petrolisthes manimaculis, assembly GCA_034508575.1. Lineage (NCBI taxonomy): Eukaryota > Metazoa > Arthropoda > Malacostraca > Decapoda > Porcellanidae > Petrolisthes > Petrolisthes manimaculis. The sequence goes on along the minus strand of JAWZYT010000964.1, from coordinate 39,070 downwards.
ATGATGGGGGAGTGGTGGTGGTACATTTCATCCCTGGTACTACGACCCTTTGGCCTTATGTATGGGACAACTAGAGGGGTACAAGGCGGGTCTTACACTTGCTACCTCGCCCTGGTCGCCTACCTCTCCATACTCCTCCTTCAGTCATGTAAGTCAACACTAGAAGTATTATATATTTATTATTTATTATTAATATTATTTGGTTCATTCATCCCTATAGCTATAAAATTTCATATATATATATATATACATATATATATATATATATATATATATATATATATATATATATATATATATATATATATATATATATATATATATATATATATATATATATATATATATATATATATATTGTTATAAGCTGTTGTTGTTTGTGGGTGTTTCTGATTTCTGCTATTCTGTTGTTTACGAGTTGTAGTTGTTGTTGTTGTTGTTGTTGTGTGCGTGTTTCTGTTATTTACGAGTTGTTCTGTGATAGTATTTGTTGACAAATTTGGATTAAGTGCATAATACTGAAGATCATCATTAGGCATTTAAATCATAGGTTACTTTTTCAACTCTGATACAGTGTTACCAGATCAGATTCTCCTCCAGGTGAATGGGACGAATTTATGCTGACGACTGTACCAAACAAAATATGGAAACCTTAACTCACTCTTTGTATGTAAAAAAAAAAAAAAAAAAAAAAAAAAAAAGTGTCAGTGCTGTATGTATCTTGAGAATTCAATATATATACAGTTGTTTGAAAATTCTATTAGTAAACTGATTCCTCCAAAGTAATTAATCCACGCAACAGGCTACCCTACCCTACTTTTATTTAGATAATTTGTCCTGTTCCTCAGCATATAGTTTGGAGGAAATAATATATAGCGTTCAATGTGCCAAAGGTATATATATATATTATGATGGAAAAGGAGACGCGAGAAGGATAGGAAAAGAATAAAAAAGGAGACGCGAGAAGGATAGGAAAAGAATCAAAGTGAAATGAATACAGGAAATAAACAAGAATGAATTTGGCCTCAGCCTATTAGACTCTGGCCCTGATTACTCTGCAAACACAAAAATGTCCATGAAATTACTAAGAAAAGTGAAAATCTGTAGAGTTATATAGGAGGAACAGAACGTACAGCCACAATCAAATATCCACACACACTTTCCATCCATCGTGTAAATAAATCCGTATCATATCAATATATAAATCATACAACAACAACACCTTACGTCAACTCAACCCCCTCAATTATTATTACGAGATGCTGTTTTTAAAATCATACACGTGTTGTTCTTTATTACCAAGATATATACTACGATGGAAGGAAAGTGTCGGTGGTGGATATTTGATTGTGGCTGTACATAAACACAACAGAATTACAAAACAGACAGCACAAATAGGAGAAAAAACAAAAAACTTTATCACTAAGCTATAGAGAAAAAAGTGGAGCGAGGTTATACGAAGAGTGAGTACATGCATGGTGGTGGTTACGTACAGTTGTGGACATACGTAACAGACACACCTAAATAACAACAACAATAACAACAACAACAACAACAAAAACGGGACTCC
>JAWZYT010000964.1:25000-32500 GCA_034508575.1 Petrolisthes manimaculis | reverse complement strand
TCACCCCCCCGTAACCTCTCTACTTCCATCACATAGGAGTTGGCGGGGAAAAGGTAAAGCATACGAGAAACAGAGAGTAGAAAGTGAAGGGAAGTCTGTCAGGGATGTCTGTTTAGAGGTGACAGGGTTCAAGATGAAAGGGAATATCATGGCTGAAGAGGTGAGAAGGTGAAGGAAGGGAGATTATACAAGTAACAGGTGAGAAAGAAGAATAACAGGGGTCTGGGGGATTTTAACTGTTAAAGACGGGTTATTATACCTCCCCTCGTAAAAGGATCAATGAATGGAAGCAAGGGCTTACAGGATACTGAGAACTGACAAGAGTCTAAGACGGGAACCACGCGAGGCAGTATGAGTTGAGGAGGAGAAAATTACAGTATATGGAACTGATGTGACAACACTACATTATTATCCACTACACTAAAATATTCACACGACACACCGTAATAAAACACCAGGGTATGATATTGGCTGTAAACATTTTAGGGTCACCTGTATAAAAACAGAATTTAATGATATGGTTTAGTTTATATATATATATATATATATATATATTTTTTTTTTGTATCCATATATATATTTTTTTGTATATTGGCTTTAAACATTTTATAGTCACTTGTATAAATACAGATTTTAATTACCGGTATATGTTTTTGTATATTTATTCACGACCGACGATATTTTAGAACTGAATAATGGTAGTAAATTTGCCTTCTAATAATAATTCCTTCAATCAATACCACGAGACCGATTCCTTACTATAATAACACTGAAGTTGTTTGTTTTGTGACACGGGTGGGTAGGTGGGAACAACAGCGTATATAATAATAATATACACATTTATGTATCGTGTCGACTGTTGGGATCAAATGAAAAACTGACATGCCACAAACTGCACGTCATGAGGCCACACACACACACACACACACACACACACACACACACACACACACACACACACACACACACACACACACACACACACACACACACACGTATAATTCATCTTGTGGTTTTCTGTACAGCAAAAATTATACTCATACATTATGTTCGTACTGTTTGATAAAAAGACTATGATTGTGGGATATAAGATGGGACACGCTTTAATTAAGGGTAGAGTATTATACATTTTGGTACATTGGAGTGTCGTGATTCCTCCAAAGAATGCCAGGAAACAGAACCAGATTAATAATAATAATAATAATAAAATACTGGTGGACTGTTTGTTGTTGCTTGGAATAGAGTGTGGAGGAATCAGTTGCTCCAGATTTACCAACATTGTACTGTCCTCCTCACATTCCCTTCCTTCTTTCCTACTAACTCTCTTTCCATACTCTCTCTCTCTCTCTCTCTCTCTCTCTCTCTCTCTCTCTCTCTCTCTCTCTCTCTCTCTCTATCCATCTATCTATCTATCCATCTATCTATCTATCTATCTATCTATCTATCTATCTATCTTTCATCATTTTCCTACATCTTCCTTTCCAACACTGTGACAATACTGACAATGCTATAATTCCTTTACACTTTAAACTCAAAACACAGTCCATAAATATATTACCAACTTGACGTAACCAGACATAAGTTTAGAGAGAGACTACTAATTTTTCCTACACTATATTCTCTTTCGTACTGTGGGTAAAAAAGACTATGTATATACTATGTAGGTTATACAATGGACACGCTTTGCTGCCTGTTATAATACACCTTTCTCTCTCCACTTCAATTATCCTGTACCGCCATGACCACCTCGTCGTAACCAGATATAAGTTTACGGAGGCCACTAATTTGTCACACACCATTTTGTACCTTGGCAAATGGTCAGGTGGAAGAGAGAGAGGAATGAGGGACAACATGAAAGAAGAATATAGAAGGAAGGGAATGTAAGTAGGAGGAAAGGAATGGAAAGGAAGAAGGATGAAGATGATGTAAGATAGATAGAGAGAGAGAGGAATGAGGGACAACATGAAAGAAGAATATAAGGAAGGGAATGTAAGGAGGAGGAAAGGAATGAAAAGGAAGAAGGAGGAAGATGATGAAAGAGAGAGAGAGGAATGAGGGACAACATGAAAGAAGAAGAATAGAAGGAAGGGAATGTAAGGAGGAGGAAAGGAATGGAAAGGAAGATGTAGGAAGATGATGAAAATGAGAGAGAGAGTAGGAAAGAAGGAAGGGAATGTAAGGAGGAAAAGAATGGAAAGGAAGAAGGAGGAAGATGATGAAAGAGAGAGAGAGGAATGAGGGACAACATGAAAGAAGAATATAGAAGGAAGGGAATGTAAGAAAGCCACGAAAGAGAGTAAAAATAATGGGGTTGTTTTGTTGCTTGGAATAGTTTGGAGGATTCAGTTGCTCCAGATTTACCAACACAAAACTTCCCCCTTAACTTAATAATATAACGATTTTTAGTGGGACAAAGTGACAAAAAAAAAAAAGAAGGAAAGAGAATAATAGAAGGAGGGGAATGTAAGAAGGAGCGAAGGAAGAAAAATGAAAGATGACGAGAGAAGAAAAAGAGAACGGGAAATGAGTTAGGAAATAGGAAGGAAGGAAGGGAAAACACAATGAAAGATGACGAGAGAGAGAGAGAGAGAGAGAGAGAGAGAGAGAGAGAGAGAGAGAGAGAGAGAGAGAGAGAGAGAGAGAAAGGGAAAGCAAGGAGTTAATATAAAAAGTGTGTGAGTAAGGAGAGGCGAGAGTGGTGCAGGCAGTGGGTGGAAGGAGAACAACAACAACAACAACAACAACAACAACAACAACAACAGGCTAAAATAATAAGGCAAAGGTTTTCCCATGAGGGGCTTGGCCAGTCGAGCAGAAAGAGGAAAAATTGAGCCTCTTACAACCCTCAGGACCCATCCATCCATTCATCCAGCCAGTCAGCCAGTCAGCCAGTCAGCCAGTTACTCTCTCTCCTACACTACCTCCACCACCACCATTCTCTCTCCATCCATTCATCCAGCCAGTCAGCCAGTTACTCTCTCTCCTACACCACCTCCACCATTCTCTCTCCAACACTACCTCCACCACCACCATTCTCTCCATCCACTCTCTTCATCACTACCACCATTCTCTCTCTCCTACACCTCCACCACCACTATTCTTTCTCCATCCATTCTCTTCATCCACTCTCTCTCTCTCTCTCTCTCTCTCTCTCTCTCTCTCTCTCTCTCTCTCTCTCTCAGGACTCACCCACCCATGCACTCTCCAACACCACCACCATTCTCTCTCTCCATCCACTCTCCCTAACACCATCTCTCCAACACCAACATTTTCAACCCTATATATATTTACTCAACACATTTCAGCATAGATAATTATCCTTGCAAATCACCCTAGATAATATCCCTAAAAAATACCCTAGATAATAATTAACTAGAGTACTTTATTAGGGTTATTATCTAGGATAATTATTAACCTAGAAAATTACCATAGATAATTATCCTATTAAATTACCATACATAATTATCTTAGAAACCTATCTTAGATAATAACTAAAATAATACCCTAGATAATTAATTTATCCTTGAAAACTACCCTAGACAATTATCCTTGAAAATTACCCTAGACAATTATCCTTGAAAATTACCCTAGATAATGATCCTAGAAAATTACCCTAGATAATTTTCGCAGACAATTATCCTGATTTGAAACGGGGGCCGTGATAACGCCATTAAAAACAAAAAAATGCATCCGATTCTTTGGCCATTCAAACATTCACTGGAGGAGAAGATTGGAAACACTTAGTGAGGAAACTGAGGAAGGAAGGAAGGGAAGGTAAATGTAGATATGAGTACAGTAGGAGGCAAAAGTCGTATTACTAATTCTGTCAAATCATCAATAAAGTAAACACGAGGGAAATATAATCTTCACTGACTCGTAAATAAAATGAAGAACCTTGATATAAAAGTCGTGTGGCCACATCTGTCAATTAAGGGGGTGCGGGAGTAGGGGACAGGCTTAGGGGGGGACTGAGGGGGTGCAGGAATAGGGGGACAGGCTTGGGGTGGGTAGAAAGCCTGTAACCTATTCTCGCACCTCCCTAACCCCTCCCCCCAAGCCTGTCCCCCTACTCCCGCATCCCCCCCACCCCTAACCCCCCCCCCTTAGCCTGTACCCCTATTCCCGCACCCCATTAAGGGGAGGGGATAGTTGTGATATTTTTGGAGATTATGATTCCTCCAAGCTAGTCCAGGCAACACACCACCATTATTTTTATTAATATGGTCGTGTTTCCTGTCATACTTTGGAGGAATCAAGACGCTGTAATGTAATGTCATGGTCTAATGTACTGCAACACCTTCCAATGAGATGGCTTCGAAAAATGATCCGAAACTATAGCTGTTGGTGTGTGCAATTTTGGTTCATAAAATTAACTCAAATAGCTCGCTTTTATTCACCAGGTTGCAGTACTGTACATTAGACCATCACTTTACCACAAGTATATTCTCCCCTTAAATACATATAAACATTCTTGTATCCAAATATGAACCACTTCCAAAATCTCATCACATTGTTGCCAGTCACAAGGAGTAGTTAGTTAGTACCTTTGATTAAAAATTACTTAACTATCTACTACGACTAACACTTTGCGAAATTCTGTTAAGGGGAGAGTATACTTTTGGTACATTGGAGTGCCTTGATTCCTCCAAAGTATGCCAGAAAACACACCTAGATAAAGAAAAATAATGGTATCCTGTTGCCTGGAATAATTTGGAGGAATCATAATCTCCAAAAATGTCAGAACTATACCCTCCCCTTAACTGACGGAGAAAAGACCAAACCAACTGACACCCGGATGGACAAACTGAAAGATAGACAGAAGCAGGAGAAACGCCCACGGCCTCAAGTGGTTAAACGAAGAGAGTTAGTGGAGCAAACTCGTTTTTCCCTCCAACATTGTTTTAAACCCGAAGCAGGAAAGAGGTGGGGAGTGTTGGAAGGGGGAGGGGAGGGGAGGGGAGGGGAGGGGAGGGGAGTGTGAGAAGTGGGAAGGGAATGGATGGGAGGGGAAGGGAGGGAGGGGAGTGTGAGAAGTGGGAAGGGAGGGGAGGAAGAGGCAGGAAAGGGAGGGGAGTGTGAGAAGTGGGAAGGGAGGGGGAGGGAGGGGAGTGTGAGAAGTGGGAAGGGAGGGGAGGAAGAGGCAGGAAAGGGAGGGGAGGTGAGAGGAGGGGAAGGGTGTGGAGTTTTGGAAAGAGGTGGGAGGAGGGGAAGGGTGTGGAGTTTTGGAAAGGGAGGGGAGGTGAGAGGAGAGGAGGGGAGGGGCGGGGCAGGAAAGAAGTGAGAGGAGAGGAGGGAAGTGGAGTTTTGGAAGGGGAGGGTTGGGAGTGGAGGGGAGGTAGGCACGCCGTCCCCAGAATGGTTAGTGCCTCTCAAGTGGTAAGCTCCAGGCTCAGACCCACCACACTCACCTCAACACCCACCACCCAACGAAATAAAAGAAGGAAGGAGGGAGGCAGTGTGGGGGAGGGGAGGGGGGCACGGAGAAGGAGAAGAAGGAGAAGAGAGGAGAGGAGAGGGAATGGTGAAAGAGAAGAGGGAAAGGAGAAGAAGAACAGAGGAAAGGAGAAGAGGGAATGGTGAAAGAGAGAAGGAGGAGAAGAGGGAAGGAGAAGAGGGAATGGTGAAGAACAGAGGAAATAAAAAGAGAGGAAAGGAAAAGGAGAAGAGAGGAAAGAAGAACGAGAACAGAGGAAGGGAGAAGAAAGAATGGTAAAGAACAGAGGAAAGGAGAGGAGAGGAAAGAAGAACGAGAACAGAGGAAGGGAGAAGAGAGAATGGTAAAGAACAGAGGAAAGGAGAGGAGAGGAAAAGATAAAAAAAAAAAAAACCTCCCTCCCAAAAAAGGAGAATAGGGAAAATAGGAAATAAAACTGAAAGGATAGGGAAAGACAGATAGGATTACGTAAAGTGGTACAAAAAAATACAGGGAGATAAAAGTGAAAGGATAGGAATACGTAAAGAAATGTACTGTAGTATATTTTAGTGTGTGGGTAAATCTGGAACAAATGATTCCTCCAAACTATTCCAATCAACAGAACACCATTATCTTTTTTAATTAATCTGGATCTGTTTACTGAAATGCCATAGACGAATCAAGGAGCTTTAATAATAATAATAATAATAATAATAATAATAATAATAATAATAATAATAATGATAATGATAATGATAATGATAATAATAATAATAATAATAATAATAATAATAATAATAATAATAACAATAATAATAATAATAATAATAATAATAATAATAACAATCATAACAATAATAATAACAATCATAATAATAATATTAATAATAACAATCATAATAATAATAATAACAATAATAATAAAAATCATAATAATAACAATAATAATAAAAATAATAGTTAACTGAATGTGTGCAAATAAAAGATGAAATTTCTCCGTTAACTACAGTAGGTAATAAATAATGTTCTAAAATATCTTTCTCGAGGAAAATATTATCAAGCTAATATCAAGCTAATATAATGCTAAGATGTCAAGCTAAGATATAAGTGGCATAACTTTCCATAGGGGGGGGGGGGGGGGGGGGCAGGAATAGAGGGATAGGCTTGGGGTGGGTAAAAAGCCTGTCCCCTATTCCCGCACCCCCTTAAGGCATTCCAAAATATGTAAAACACACACACACACACACACACACACAAACACAAACACACACACACAAACACAAACACACACACAAACACAAACACAAACACACACACACACACACACACACACACACATACACACACACACACACACACACACTTTGAGGTACCGAGAAACTGGTACAATCTCCCCTCTTTCCTACTATCTAATGTCACATCACTGGCCAATAAGATCGATGAACTAACAGTGACAGTGAAATCCATCAGTGTAGATATTGTAGCCATCACAGAGGCGTGGCAGATAGTTCCTGAAGTGTGCAAAATTCAGGATCACGAACTTTTTCACCACCTCAGGACTAACCGAAGGGGAGGTGGAGTGGCGTTGTTTTGCCGCACTGACACCAGCCCTTCACACCTCAGTGTTGATAACCCAGACGACCTGGAGATACTGTGGGTGAGGGTCACCCCCCCTTGCCACCCCCGCAACACAGCTTCCATCATAGTCTGTGTTGTTTATCATCCACCACGTGCCACCACAGCACAGCTACTCACTGATCACATTATTGACACAGCTGACACTCTGAGGGTGAGATATCCTGCTGCCAAGTTGATCATATGTGGGGATTTCAACCGCTTGGATGTGAGTGACATCCAACACCAACTCAACCTCACCCAAGTAGTGGATTTCCCCACCCACGGTCAGGCTACTCTCGACCTTATCTTGACTGACCTGGACCATCAATACTCAGCTCCCCGCCCCCTCCCCCCCGTAGGACGAAGCAACCACGTGTCCGTCCTATGGTCACCCAAATCTACTACATCGGTACCAAGGGAAACTGTCACCCGATCCTATTGGCCAACACCTGACTCATCGATAAGAGAGT
>JAWZYT010000964.1:0-15000 GCA_034508575.1 Petrolisthes manimaculis | reverse complement strand
TAGTCCTTTCATACAAGTCTGTAGTTGTCATTTTTGTGTCCTGGCAACATCCCGGTCAACATTGCCTTCGTGTTCGTGTGTAATATGATACGGACTTTTACACAGTTGTCAGTAATATTTGAAAGGTCAAATATACATGCAGCGATGACAAACAGCGTCTTTTATAGTCTATTATGAGGTATTCCATCCTTCTCTCCTCTCCTCTCCTCTTCTCTTCTTCCTTCTTCCTCTCCTCTTCACTGCTCTTTTTCCTTTCCTCTTCACTGCTCATCTTCCTCTCCTCTTCCCTGCTCTTCTTCCTTTCCTCTTCCTTTACCACACCTATTTATCATCCTTTTCCCGTCTGTTCCCTCATTCCTCTTCTTCACACTACTACCCTTCTCACTTTCTCTTCTTTTTATCAGTCTCGTCTCCTTCCCCTTCTCTCAAAAAATTATCTGCCCCTTTACAAACCTCCCTCTCCTTAACACCCTTTTCAATTTCCTCTGCCACCTCTTCCCTCCACGAACGACAATGAAGGCGCTCAACATCCAGGCTACCCGTCACGTTCACACCTCTTTTCCATCTCCCTGTCACTCTTCTTCCCACCCTCTCTCTCTCTCTCTCTCTCTCTCTCTCTGTCTGTCTCTCTCGTCGCCTCTACTACTAACAATGTATGCCTTCCTATCTCCACAAATCCCTTTCCTATATACTGTAGTCTCCCCTATCTATCTCGCTCTCCCTCTCTCCCTATCTCTCTATCTATCTATCTCGCTCTCCCTCCCCCTCTCTCCCTATCTCTCTCTCTCTCTCTCCCTCCCTCTCCCTCTATAGCTTACTAACAATGTCTTCTCCCGTCTCTATCTACCTCTCCCTCTCCCTCTCTCTATCTATCTATCTCGCTCTCCCTCTCCCTCTCTCCCTATCTATCTCTTACTCTCTCCCTCCCTCTCCCTCTATAGCTTACTAACAATGTCGTCTCCCCTCTCTACCTACCTCTCCCTCTCCCTCTCTCCCAATCTATCTCTCTCCCTCTCCCTCCCTTTCCCTCCATGGCTTACTAACAATGTCATCTCCCCTATCTACCTACCTCTCCCTTCCCCTTCTCTGACTAACAGGTGCGAGTGACGGGAGCTGGTGAAGGGATCGTCAGTTTCTCCCTCTCCGACCACCACAACTTTGGGATCGACGAGGGGGGAGTCATCTACAACCTGCGACTGCTCGACTACGAAATGACCGGCGGATACTACGTGGTCCAGGTCACCGCTGAGCTACAAGGTCAGGTCAGGTCAGGTCAAGGAGGGTATAGGGAATTGAAGGGGAAAGAAGAAGAAAGAAGGTTAGATAGACAGAGGTGGGAGAGAGAGGTACTGTAGGTGTAGGTCAAGGAGGAAGTGGGTACAAGTTAAATATATAAATCAAGGAAAGTCGAGGTAGAATGATACTTGAAATATATATCCACACATAATACCTTTCTGCACATACAAAACAAACCGAACCAATAATATACCTACGTGACAGATAGATAGATAGACAGATACATACATACATACATAGATGGATAGATAGATAGACAGACAGAGATAGATACAGATAGACAGAGATAGATACAGATAGATAAATAGACAGACAGATAGATAGATAGATAGATAGATAGATAGATAGATAGATAGATAGATATATACATACATACATAGATGGATAGATAGATAGACAAACAGACAGAGATAGATACAGATAGACAGAGATAGATACAGATAGATAAATAGACACACAGACAGATAGACAGAGATAGACAGATAGATAAATAGACAGACAGACAGGCAGACAGATTGATAAATAGATAGATAGATAGACATACAACCAGACAGAGGACCTAACAACAATCCCCCTCTACTCGTCTCTTAGCAGGTGGTAGTGGTGGTAGTAGTGGTGGTAATGGTCATACGTGGTGGCACAAACCCGTCGCCACTGCCAACATCCATGTCAAAGACGCACCGGAGGATCCTTACTTCACGGCAGACAGCTACCAGTTCGTTATATCAGAGTTCGCCCCCAAAGGTAGGTGTGTGTGTGTGTGTGTGTGTGTGTGTGTGTATGTGTGTGTATGTGTGTGTGTGTGAATATGAATGGGTATATATGTGTGTATGTTTTTTTTTTTTTTTTTTTTTTTTTTTTTTTTTGTGTGTGTGTGTGTGTGTGTGTGTGTGTGTGTGTGTGTGTGTGTGTGTGTGTGTGTGTGTGTGTGTGTGTGTGTGTGTGTGTGTGTGTGTGTGTGTGTATGGGGTGTGTGTATATACGTGTGTGTATGAATGATGTGTATGGGTGTGTGTATGAATGATGTGTATGGGTGTGTGTTAATGTGTAAATATATATGTGTGTGTTTATATTTGCAGTCCAACATATCTTTTTACTACACAAGCCAAAATATATGACAAACCAGAGTCACCTTCCTACATTTCCTTCTTAAACTAACTAATTCCTGACGCCTTTCCTTATTTGAACTCGAAATTCCAGCAAAATCTGTCACACTCCCCCACTTAAATAAATTAATAACATGCCACCTCCCTTCTAATTAACCTGCCATTCCCTCCTTTTCTAACCTGTTGTTCCCTTGTCTTCCTCCTCCTCCTCCTCCTCCTCCTCCTCCTCCTCCTCCTCCTCCTCCTCCTCCTCCTCCTCCTCCTCCTCCTCCTCCTCCTCCTCCTCCTCCTCCTACTACTACTACTACTCCTACTACTACTACTACTACTACTACTACTACTACTACTACTACTACTTCTACTCCAACCATTACTACTCCTCCTCCTCCTCCTACTACTACTCCTACTACTACTACTACTCCTCCTCCTCCTCCTCCTCCTACTACTACTACTACTACTACAGGGAGCTATGTGGGTCGTGTGAGTGCCAATGATGATGATGAGGACTTGGACTATTACTTCCTGGACAATGTTGAACCTTCTGACATGGTGAGGCAATGATTGAGGCTCGTATTATAAAGGAGGGGATTTGTTTGTTGTTTGTTGTTGTTGTGGGCATATTGGGGCCAAAAACTTACTTAGTCCTTCATATATTGCTCTCTATATTATAACACATTTCTCCTTGTTTCATAAAGAGTGTTGTTGTTGTTTATGGGTAGTCTTTCAATTTCCCACAGCTTAATTAATACTCTCGTTTTAAAATTATATCTATTATCAAGGCTTGTTAATTATCATGCATAATTATCGTTAATGTGTGTGGTTAAATGAGTAACCCACTGCTGGTATTCATAATGCATCTTAAAAGTTAAAAAGTTTGGAGTTTTCTCAAATAATCCAAAAGTTATGAAATAGTTGAATGATTTAATATTATTCGACTCTACACATACGAGCAACACAAACACAGTGAGTTGAATATTGAGGACGGTAGACTCTGTGATCCCTGCATTCATATAGATTAGTCCCTTATTTAAACTGACTCCCATCACCCCAACAACTATCGGTCATATAGTCTGGAATGGAAAAAAGTCTGCGAAAGTCAAGAGGGAAAAAGTGTGTTGTGGAAGCACTGCAAAGGTCAAAGGAAGGAAGGGATGACGGCCACAGCTCAGTCCTAAATCCCCTCGTGTACCAGTGGAGTATATACATGTTGAGTTACCCACAGCTATACACTACACACACAAATACACAAAATACCATACCATAAGTTTCCCACAGCTATACACTACACACACAAATACACAAAATACCATACCATAAGTTTCCCACAGCTATACACTACACACACAAATACACAAAATACCATACGATAAGTTTCCCACAGCTATACACTACACACACAAATACACAAAATACCATACGATAAGTTTTTCCACAGCTATACACTACACACACAAATACACAAAATACCATACGATAAGTTTCCCCACAGCTATACACTACACACACAAATACACAAAATACCATACGATAAGTTTCCCACAGCTATACACTACACACACAAATACATAAAATACCATACGATAAGTTTCCCACAGCTATACACTACACACACAAATACACAAAATACCATACGATAAGTTATCCACAGCTATACACTACACACACAAATACACAAAATACCATACGATAAGTTTCCCACAGCTATACACTACACACACAAATACACAAAATACCATACGATAAGTTTGATCCAAGCGAGACTCTACCAGTTGTAAAAGGGTGTTGTTTTGTGAGTGGAGTGGATGGCTATTGACCTCTCTAAATTATGATAAGAGATAAAGATTCTCTAAATGGAAACTGAGGTACATATTAGGTTTCCTGGGATGCAGTAGTGTGGAGGAAAATCACCCACTTAATCAATAATAATCAATAATATATTTTCTTAAGTGGAAATACTTTTGTCTGTGAATAGGTTCCTCTTAACTGAGCCAGAAAAAAAAAAAAAAAAAAAAAAAAAAAAAAAAACAAGGCGCCCTCAATGGAACTAACTAATAGGGAATGTGTTTAGTGGCAGTATATAATATATTTTGAATAAATTATTGACCTTCCAATTTACCAACAAGAGATCCTCCCCTTAATTAAACCTATCATTACCCAACACAGTTAATGTTCTACCAGTCAGAAAAGTGTCTCGTTTCCTTCTATATATACATAAACTTGTCATAACCCAATATAGTTAATGTTCTACCAGTCAGAAAAGTGTCTCCTTTCCTTCTATATATACATAAACTTGTCATAACCCAACACAGTTAATGTTCTACCAGTCAGAAACGTGTCTCATTTCCTTCTATATATACATAAACTTGTCATAACCCAACACAGTTAATATTCCACCAGTCAGAAAAGTGTCTCGTTTCCTTCTACAGTTCAACATCAATAGTGTGTCTGGTGTTGTGACGGTGGGTCGTCCCCCTGGTGGCACTCTATGGGACTACTCCTTCATGGCTGGGGCTGTGGATGCCAGGGGTCAGGTGGCCCTCGCCCCTGTCACTGTCTCCACATCAGGTTAGTCCACCCAAGGCACACAAAACTCTGAATAACTTTAAATTAATTATATCTATTACTTTTAGTCAACCCAAGGCATACAAAACTCTCTAGTAACCTCATTTAATCTATTTAAACATAACTTTAAATTAATTATATCTATTACCTTTAGTCCACCCAAGGCATACAAAACTCTGTAGTAACCTCATTTAATCTATTCAAACCTAACTTTAAATTCATTATATCTATTACCTTTAGTGTTGTAACCTAATCTAAGTAGTATATCCTCCTAGTGTCAGTTTATTTTAGATTTATATATAGTTTTCGTCACCATTACTATACCTCCATTTATCCTTACTAATTTTATCTTAACTTAAGGTGAGGTTATGTTTACTATACCTCCTTTACTTTTAACTTAAGGTGAGGTTAAGTTTACTAGACCTCCATTTTATCTTTATTTATCCATAATCACCAACATCTGCTGTATAATTTGGGTAGAATATCTTGTGAATAAATGAGAAAGTTAAGGATTTCTCTAAACTGTGTCAAGAAACAGATGGATAACCTCATCTTTGTTAATATATAAAAAAAAAAAAAAAAGAAAAAAAAAAAAAAAAAAGTTCCTAATAATTAATTAATATATATATAGTACAGCGGTGTTGGTGGTAAATCTGGAGCAACTGATTCCTCCAAACTATTCCAAGCAACAGCAGGACAACACTATAACTATATTTTCACTGGTTCTGTTTCCTGACAAACTTTGGAGTAATCAAGGCACTCCAGTGTATCAAAAGTTTACTATACCCCTTAAATATAATATAGCATGCATGTGGCATAATAATTTCGAGGAATCAATAGTAATTCAATTTATTTATCGTCAAAAGAGCATCTCCATAAAGTAAGTTGAATGACACTGACTAACAAAATCTTATCTTAACTGAACTGAAACAAATCTTATCTTAACTGAACTGAAACAAATCTTATCTTAACTGAACTGAACCAAATCTTATCTTAACTGAACTGAAACAAATCTTATCTTAACTGAACTGAACCAAATCTTATCTTAACTGAACTGAAACAAATCTTATCTTAACTGAACTGAAACAAATCTTATCTTAACTGAACTGAAACAAATCTTATCTTAACTGAACTGAAACAAATCTTATCTTAACTGAACTGAAACAAATCATCTTATCTTAACTGAACTGAAACAAAATCTTATCTTAACTGAACTGAAACAAATCTTATCTTAACTGAACTGAAACAAATCTTATCTTAACTGAACTGAAACAAATCTTATCTTAACTGAACTGAAACACATATTTTAAAGTGAGAAAATACACTTTGTCGCCAAATTCCTCTTGGATCACATAACCCTTTTGTTCGAGAAAGTTGATCTACAGTAGAGGAAAGAGAGTATCAAGTCCCACAGTGTTCCAATGTAATGTTTGATGAAAGTTAACCCTTATAGTGAAAAGAAATAAGAGCTGACACTAATGATTGTCTAGCCACTCTTTGTATACATCTCTATCTATACTCTATACAAACCACCTTCCGAAATATTTGTTTATACCCGAAGACAAACTCACTTTGTTTACGGTGTGTGTGTGTATGTATGTGTGTGTGTGTGCTATACCCTAAGACAAACTCATTTTGTTTACGGTGTGTGTGTGTGTATGTGTGTGTGTGTGTTATACCCTATGACAAACTCATTTTGTTTAGTGTGTGTGTGTGTGCATGTGTCTGTGTGTGTTATACCCTAAGACAAACTTATTTTGTTTACAGTGTGTGTGTGTGTGTATATGTGTCTGTGTGTGTTATACCCTATGACAAACTCATTTTGTTTACAGTGTGTGTGTGTGTGCGCGCGTGTGTTATGTGTGTGTGTTGTAAAGAGAAAACGAGTGATTTAGCCTAAACATCTGGACCCAAAGAAAAAACCCCACACCCCTAATTGCTAACGAACGACAAAGACACTTAATATTTTATTTTAATTAAATTTACGTACGATTGTAAGTCGGGGGATTCGACATAAGACTCTATAATTAGATTAATGATTTTATTCTCTTCTCTCTCTCTTCCACACACAGAGAACGGCCCGTCGCATGGTAAGTTGAACCACAAAATAAGAAATAAGAAATAAAAAATAAAAAATATATAGTGAAAGACTGAAGGCAAACAGACGTAATGAAAACACACACACACACACACACACACACACACACACACACACACACATACACACACACACACACACACACACACACACACACACACACACACACACACACACACACACACACAAACAGACATAAACAAACACAGGAACCAAGATATACAGATGCGAATACATAAAATGACAGACAAACAGAATGACAGACAGGCAGGACCAAACAAATAGAGCCATAGATAGACACACAGACAGACACGAACAGGTAAATAGCTAGGACAGATAGACCCAAACAAACAAACAAACAGACCGACAAACAGGAAACACACAAACAGATAGACAAACAGGAAACACATAAACAGATAGACAGACAGGAACAGGCAAATAGATAGGACAGACAGACCCAAACAAACAAACAAACAAACAAACAGACCGACAAACAGGAAACACATAAACAGATACACAAACAGGAAACACATAAACAGATAGACAGGACTGAGATCGGTTGAATCATTAAAGCCATTAGTGTAATGATGAAAGCATCAGGTTACTCTCTAGTCTAATGTCGGTCATAACGAGGTAACAACAACAACAACAACAATAACAACAAACAACAACAATAACAACAATAACAAACAACAAAAACAACAAATAACAACAACAATAACAAACAACAACAATAACAAACAACAACAACAACAACAATAACAATAACAACAACAACAAACAACAACAATAACAAACAACAACAACAAACAACAATTCCGATCAGTGTTCCAGGCAGAAGAAGCAGTTAGTTTCCCCAAGTGTTTTACGATGGTACAATCACGGGAGAAAGAAAAGGTTAATCTCTACTCTACCGATCTATATAAATATAAACTTCCTGGTAAATAAATGCATGGGTCTATTATGTCTTTTGATGATAAAGACGTTCAGTTCAGCTACAATATATTAGTATCCCTATTGAAGTAAGTAGTCAAGTATATGAGTAAATAAAGTCTCATTATTCAGACGAGTGTGTGAACAAAACAACTTTTCAACTAAAATTTAAATACGGTATTCGATTGTCATTTACAAATTTACACAACTGTTTCTTGTACCAGGTTATCGAGATACGGTAGCATATGTCTGTGTGTGTGTGTGTGTGTGTGTGTGTGTGTGTGTGTGTGTGTGTGTGTGTGTGTGTGTGTGTGTGTGTGTGTGTGTGTGTGACTCAGGTATGTCAGATACACAAACCTAAATTATTAGTTACACCAGATTCATGCTGTTGAGGGGGTGCGGAAATAGGGGGACAGGCTTGGGGGGGAGGGAATAGGGGGACAGGCTTGAGGGGGGGAGTTAGGGGAGTGAGGGAATAGGGGGACAGGCTTGGGGTGGGTAGAAAGCTGGTCCCCTATTCCAGCAGCCCTCAAGCCTGTCCCTCTACTACCGCACCCCCCCAAAGCCCCCCAAGCCTATCCCTCACCCCCCTAAGCTCCCCCCCCTACTCCCACACCCCCTTAACGTAGATATAATATTTATACAACTCACCAATGTAAATATTTTATGTTGGGTGAGTGTTGATCCAATATATTTTCTATTCCCAGAATGATCAAGTGCTTTAGAATGAAGGCCCGCCCATTACATCATCTATTACCAGGATGAATGCTTTCACTTTACCATATTGATGATTTGGACTTTTTACAGTTCCCATTAATTTAATAATATTTACATTTAGCAAACCAACAATCCAGATCTGGTCAGAGTCCAACCAACATCTATACCGAGAAAGTGTCCTGAAATAAAACACTTGGGTAACACTTGTGTAATCTGTGTTCTGGAATAGTACAGTACACTCTAGGCTTAAATAAAACACCTCCTAACTAGGCTTAAATAAAACACCTCCTAACACTTGGGTAATCTGTGTTTTGGAATAGTACAGTACACTCTAGGCTTAAATAAAACACCTCTTAACACTTGGGTAATCTGTGTTTTGGAATAGTACAGTACACTCTAGGCTTAAATTAATAAAGTCATATCCTCGGCCAACAGAGACATCAGTGTATAATTGCTTGGCCTGTCGTGCAGTAGGTGTACACTCGTGATACATAATTTCTGAGCAGAGTGTGAGGAGCAGAAAGCTTCGAATGAATCGCCTGGTATTTCTCATTTCCACACCCAGTATACATATAGAGGCTGAGTTCGAATGCAGTGTGTGTGTGTGTGTGTGTGTGTGTGTGTGTGTGTGTGTGTGTGTGTGTGTGTGTGTGTGTGTGTGTGTGTGTGTGTGTGTGTGTGTGTGTGTGTGTGTGTGTGTGTGTGTGTGTGTGTGTGTGTGTGTGTGTGTGTGTGTGTGTGTGTGTGTGTGTGTGTGTGTGTGTGTGTGTGTGTGTGTGTGTGTGTGTGTGTGTGTGTGTGTGTGTGTGTGTGTGTGTGTGTGTGTGTGTGTGTGTGTGTGTGTGTGTGTGTGTGTGTGTGTGTGTGTGTGTGTGTGTGTGTGTGTGTGTGTGTGTGTGTGTGTGTGTGTGTGTGTGTGTGTGTGTGTGTGTGTGTGTGTGTGTGTGTGTGTGTGTGTGTGTGTGTGTGTGTGTGTGTGTGTGTGTGTGTGTGTGTGTGTGTGTGTGTGTGTGTGTGTGTGTGTGTGTGTGTGTGTGTGTGTGTGTGTGTGTGTGTGTGTGTGTGTGTGTGTGTGTGTGTGTGTGTGTGTGTGTGTGTGTGTGTGTGTGTGTGTGTGTGTGTGTGTGTGTGTGTGTGTGTGTGTGTGTGTGTGTGTGTGTGTGTGTGTGTGTGTGTGTGTGTGTGTGTGTGTGTGTGTGTGTGTGTGTGTGTGTGTGTGTGTGTGTGTGTGTGTGTGTGTGTGTGTGTGTGTGTGTGTGTGTGTGTGTGTGTGTGTGTGTGTGTGTGTGTGTGTGTGTGTGTGTGTGTGTGTGTGTGTGTGTGTGTGTGTGTGTGTGTGTGTGTGTGTGTGTGTGTGTGTGTGTGTGTGTGTGTGTGTGTGTGTGTGTGTGTGTGTGTGTGTGTGTGTGTGTGTGTGTGTGTGTGTGTGTGTGTGTGTGTGTGTGTGTGTGTGTGTGTGTGTGTGTGTGTGTGTGTGTGTGTGTGTGTGTGTGTGTGTGTGTGTGTGTGTGTGTGTGTGTGTGTGTGTGTGTGTGTGTGTGTGTGTGTGTGTGTGTGTGTGTGTGTGTGTGTGTGTGTGTGTGTGTGTGTGTGTGTGTGTGTGTGTGTGTGTGTGTGTGTGTGTGTGTGTGTGTGTGTGTGTGTGTGTGTGTGTGTGTGTGTGTGTGTGTGTGTGTGTGTGTGTGTGTGTGTGTGTGTGTGTGTGTGTGTGTGTGTGTGTGTGTGTGTGTGTGTGTGTGTGTGTGTGTGTGTGTGTGTGTGTGTGTGTGTGTGTGTGTGTGTGTGTGTGTGTGTGTGTGTGTGTGTGTGTGTGTGTGTGTGTGTGTGTGTGTGTGTGTGTGTGTGTGTGTGTGTGTGTGTGTGTGTGTGTGTGTGTGTGTGTGTGTGTGTGTGTGTGTGTGTGTGTGTGTGTGTGTGTGTGTGTGTGTGTGTGTGTGTGTGTGTGTGTGTGTGTGTGTGTGTGTGTGTGTGTGTGTGTGTGTGTGTGTGTGTGTGTGTGTGTGTGTGTGTGTGTGTGTGTGTGTGTGTGTGTGTGTGTGTGTGTGTGTGTGTGTGTGTGTGTGTGTGTGTGTGTGTGTGTGTGTGTGTGTGTGTGTGTGTGTGTGTGTGTGTGTGTGTGTGTGTGTGTGTGTGTGTGTGTGTGTGTGTGTGTGTGTGTGTGTGTGTGTGTGTGTGTGTGTGTGTGTGTGTGTGTGTGTGTGTGTGTGTGTGTGTGTGTGTGTGTGTGTGTGTGTGTGTGTGTGTGTGTGTGTGTGTGTGTGTGTGTGTGTGTGTGTGTGTGTGTGTGTGTGTGTGTGTGTGTGTGTGTGTGTGTGTGTGTGTGTGTGTGTGTGTGTGTGTGTGTGTGTGTGTGTGTGTGTGTGTGTGTGTGTGTGTGTGTGTGTGTGTGTGTGTGTGTGTGTGTGTGTGTGTGTGTGTGTGTGTGTGTGTGTGTGTGTGTGTGTGTGTGTGTGTGTGTGTGTGTGTGTGTGTGTGGTGTGTGTGTGTGTGTGTGTGTGTGTGTGTGTGTGTGTGTGTGTGTGTGTGTGTGTGTGTGTGTGTGTGTGTGTGTGTGTGTGTGTGTGTGTGTGTGTGTGTGTGTGTGTGTGTGTGTGTGTGTGTGTGTGTGTGTGTGTGTGTGTGTGTGTGTGTGTGTGTGTGTGTGTGTGTGTGTGTGTGTGTGTGTGTGTGTGTGTGTGTGTGTGTGTGTGTGTGTGTGTGTGTGTGTGTGTGTGTGTGTGTGTGTGTGTGTGTGTGTGTGTGTGTGTGTGTGTGTGTGTGTGTGTGTGTGTGTGTGTGTGTGTGTGTGTGTGTGTGTGTGTGTGTGTGTGTGTGTGTGTGTGTGTGTGTGTGTGTGTGTGTGTGTGTGTGTGTGTGTGTGTGTGTGTGTGTGTGTGTGTGTGTGTGTGTGTGTGTGTGTGTGTGTGTGTGTGTGTGTGTGTGTGTGTGTGTGTGTGTGTGTGTGTGTGTGTGTGTGTGTGTGTGTGTGTGTGTGTGTGTGTGTGTGTGTGTGTGTGTGTGTGTGTGTGTGTGTGTGTGTGTGTGTGTGTGTGTGTGTGTGTGTGTGTGTGTGTGTGTGTGTGTGTGTGTGTGTGTGTGTGTGTGTGTGTGTGTGTGTGTGTGTGTGTGTGTGTGTGTGTGTGTGTGTGTGTGTGTGTGTGTGTGTGTGTGTGTGTGTGTGTGTGTGTGTGTGTGTGTGTGTGTGTGTGTGTGTGTGTGTGTGTGTGTGTGTGTGTGTGTGTGTGTGTGTGTGTGTGTGTGTGTGTGTGTGTGTGTGTGTGTGTGTGTGTGTGTGTGTGTGTGTGTGTGTGTGTGTGTGTGTGTGTGTGTGTGTGTGTGTGTGTGTGTGTGTGTGTGTGTGTGTGTGTGTGTGTGTGTGTGTGTGTGTGGTGTGTGTGTGTGTGTGTGTGTGTGTGTGTGTGTGTGTGTGTGTGTGTGTGTGTGTGTGTGTGTGTGTGTGTGTGTGTGTGTGTGTGTGTGTGTGTGTGTGTGTGTGTGTGTGTGTGTGTGTGTGTGTGTGTGTGTGTGTGTGTGTGTGTGTGTGTGTGTGTGTGTGTGTGTGTGTGTGTGTGTGTGTGTGTGTGTGTGTGTGTGTGTGTGTGTGTGTGTGTGTGTGTGTGTGTGTGTGTGTGTGTGTGTGTGTGTGTGTGTGTGTGTGTGTGTGTGTGTGTGTGTGTGTGTGTGTGTGTGTGTGTGTGTGTGTGTGTGTGTGTGTGTGTGTGTGTGTGTGTGTGTGTGTGTGTGTGTGTGTGTGTGTGTGTGTGTGTGTGTGTGTGTGTGTGTGTGTGTGTGTGTGTGTGTGTGTGTGTGTGTGTGTGTGTGTGTGTGTGTGTGTGTGTGTGTGTGTGTGTGTGTGTGTGTGTGTGTGTGTGTGTGTGTGTGTGTGTGTGTGTGTGTGTGTGTGTGTGTGTGTGTGTGTGTGTGTGTGTGTGTGTGTGTGTGTGTGTGTGTGTGTGTGTGTGTGTGTGTGTGTGTGTGTGTGTGTGTGTGTGTGTGTGTGTGTGTGTGTGTGTGTGTGTGTGTGTGTGTGTGTGTGTGTGTGTGGTGTGTGTGTGTGTGTGTGTGTGTGTGTGTGTGTGTGTGTGTGTGTGTGTGTGTGGTGTTGTGTGTGTGTGTGTGTGTGTGTGTGTGTGTGTGTGTGGTGTGTGTGTGTGTGTGTGTGTGTGTGTGTGTGTGTGTGTGTGTGTGTGTGTGTGTGTGTGTGTGTGTGTGTGTGTGTGTGTGTGTGTGTGTGTGTGTGTGTGTGTGTGTGTGTGTGTGTGTGTGTGTGTGTGTGTGTGTGTGTGTGTGTGTGTGTGTGTGTGTGTGTGTGTGTGTGTGTGTGTGTGTGTGTGTGTGTAATAATAAATAATAATAATAAACGGTTTTATTGATGAGAGTGGCAGCCTGAAGCTGAAAATATACAGTGATGAATTGATGTACATATATAAATACTGGAAAGAAACATGAAATATATAGAAGGAAACAAGGCAGTATATTGTATTGACTATGTGTTGTTGAGTAGGTGAACAATGGCTGGGATGGCACTGTTCTTATACCTATCAGTGCGGGCTCTTATTGGCTGTAATATGTTGGAGTGACGGAGTGCACGAGGTGGACGAGGTATTGTAGGTGGAAGGAAGTGTCGGTGACGTGGATGTTGTAGTAGTCCCTGGCCGAATGAGAGTAGTGTCTGATGGTGGAGCTGACTGAGGGATAACATGTTGAGGGTGGAGAGAGCATTGTTGTACCCAGTGTACTCGCCACCCAGTATTATTTTACATGCTCTTTTTTGTACTCTCTCGAGTTGGAGTTTCTGGGTGGTATTAATAGAGGATGACCAGGCCGGTGAGCAGTAGGTCAATTTGGGTAGGATGAAGGAGCTATAAATAGTACTAAGCTCCAACATGGGTGTCCCAAGTGACCTCAGTCGTCTTAACATGTAGAGACGGTACGAGGCTGACTTGACCGTGTTATTCACATGTACCTTCCAGTTGAGTTTATGGTCGATGGTGATACCTAGGAGTTTGGTGGACTGTACTAACTGGAGAGGATGGTCACCCATAGTTATTGAAGGTGGTTGTACTTGGGTGGTGGCAGTGTTGAAATGCATAACTACAGTCTTATCAAGGTTGATGGTGACCTTGTTGACTGTAGTCCATGCCTGCAGCAAGTCCAGGATACCTTGTAGTGGTGTATAGTCTGGTGAGGTGTTATCCACTGTAATCCCTACTGTACAGTCATCCACATACTTCCACCTGGCAGGGGTTTCGGTCAGGGCATCATTAATGAGGATTAAATAGCAAAGGGGGCCCATTTTGGTCCCTTGAGGGACGCCACAACTGAGGGGTTGTGACCCTGATACAGCACCCCTATACCTCACTACCTGTTGACGTCCAACCAGAAAATCACACAGCCATGATACCAGGTAGGGGGGTAATCCAAGTGCTATGGCCTTGTTGATAACTGTGAAGTGATCAACAAGGTCAAAAGCTTTCCTGAAGTCAACAAAGGCAACAGCCAGTGACGTCTTGCGTTTGTCTAAGCCATTATGCAAGAAATCCAAAAAGCTTACTAGACAATGAGAGGTAGATGACTTCCTCATGTTGCCAAACTGCCTTGGGTCAATTAAATTTTTGATGTTATCATATGCCATATTAAAAACAAAATCTTCACAAATTAAGCTGGGTATGGGGGTAATGGCAATAGGTCTGAGGTCACTAGGGGATTGTGGGGTGGGGATCTTAGGGATGGGAGTGACATATGCTGTCTTCCATTGAGTGGGACATTTACACTGACTTAAGGAAGCATTGATAATAGAGCAAAGGGGTGTGGCAAGTTCAATTGCAAACTCCTTGTAGATTTTTATTGGGAGGTCGACTGGGGTGGTGGATCTTTTAGATTTAAAATTAAGGAGTTTGTTGGCAATTTCAAAAGTTTGAACACTGGGAGGGGGGGAGGGAGAAGGCAGATAGGCAGGCAGGGTGGTGAGGTCAAGACTGGGGAGGGACTGACAAATATTGGCAAAGTGAATGTTAATGGTCTCAGCTGCTTCCTCACCTGATAAGTGAGAAATAAAGGGAAAGGAAGAGGGATTACTGTTTAGACCACAAATATCTTTTACTGTCCTGTACCATTGTCCTATGTTGACTTCCTTAAGGCTGTGCACTTTCCTGGGATAGAAGGTCTTCTTGGCTGCTTTAATCTCCCTGATAATCTGATTTCTTAGTGTTTTATACCTGCGCTCGTTGGTGTAATATGCTTTGTTGCGCTGCTCAATAAGTCTCTTTATTCTGGGTGTGATCCAGGGCACATCATCAGGGTGAATTT
>JAWZYT010000963.1:0-15000 GCA_034508575.1 Petrolisthes manimaculis | reverse complement strand
TGATACTGTACAGCCACAATCAAATATCCAACGACACTTTCCTTCCATCGTACAAAGAAATCAGTATCATATCAAAATGTAATCATACAATCTTTTACGTCAACTCAACCCCCTCAATTATCATTATTATTATGAGGTGGTGCAAAATCATTCACTTGTTGTTCTATATTACCAGGATATTTACTACGATGGAAGGAAGGTGTCTGTGGATATTTGATTGTGGCTGTACATTGGAGCGCCTTGATTCCTCCAGAGTATGTCAGATCTTCCTAACATCTACACTTTCCTTCCCCTACCTTCCCTTCCACACACATTCGCTTTCTCTCTCCTCCCACCCTCCACATCCTTCCTCCCCACTAACCCATCCCTACCACCCTCCGTTTTCTTCCTCCCCTCCCAACCTCCCTTCCTTCCTTTCACCCTCCACTCCCACATCCCACTCCCTCCATCCCTTCCCCTCCCACATCCCACTCCCTCCATCCCTTCCCCTCCCACACACACATAACATAGACGCTTCTACTAACTCCCCCCCCCCCCCCATGGAGACTATGAACTTTACTACCTGCTTCGGATATATACTTCACTGTGCTTCGCGTTTCACAGTGTTTTATCGTTCGAACCGCAGAGAAATTAGTCATATTGTGGCCGGCTGTAGGAACGAACTCTTGTGTACTGTACAGCCATAGTTCACTCACAATCTACAAGGCCTGGCCCAAAGGAGTCGAATTCGGCCCGAGATTTGGAGCAGGAGGTTTCTAGACGACAGCCTATCCAAACCCTCCACTGGTTGGTTCGAAATGTGTGTGTTTGTGTTTCCTCATGATTCACAAACCACCTGCTTCACCACTCGGGCTTCGACTCAGGTGAACTAGAGATTGTGGAATACTTCATACATATCGTTACGATCATAAAAAAAATTGGTAGTTTGTTTGTAGGCTATATGAATATGACGAGATGCATAAAATACCAAAATAAATAATGTTCTCATACTTGCTACAATTGTTAGAACGATAGCACATAGCAGAGCGTGTATAAATTAAACAATAGGCTACGTGTGCATAACGTAACAAATTAATAAAGGCTAATACACTTGTTATAACTGTTAGAAAGAAGTCTGAGTGTGTGTACAGTACAATGAAGACTTGAAGTTGTATGTGAAACAGAACTGAGTTGTTTGTTGTGAAGTGTATGTATGTATGTATGTATGTATGTATGTATGTATGTATGTATCACGACAGAGGAAAGCAGTAGTAAATAATAAAACCTTTAACCTACTCACCTTACTTTGTCACCTTCTGCTCAGTCCTTCACGTCCTTCCTTCCTTCCTTCCTTCCACGCTCGAGAACATCACTAACAATATAATTATCACAATGCAGTTTATAGTTTTCCCAAGCGAAGGAATATAGTTTAAATACCACACCTTGACTTCACTACCAGTATATTATCATATTAGAGTTTCTAGTTTTACGGGACGAGAAATGGAGATAATTAAGTACCACACTCTTAACTTCATCACCAGTATAATTATTATCACATTGGAGTTTATTATAGTTTTACGGGACGAGAAATGGAAGCATCTACTGTATAATTATATACTATTAGATATCTTACGGTCACACCTATCCACACACACGCTTCTACACACACGAAGAGCCTGCTGAGGATGCTTCAAACCAACACTCTGTCAATCTGGCGAATCTGACAACTAGCCACCATAATCATTCTGTCGAGAGCATGAGGTAATACACAAGAGACAGTGGGAGGAAAAACTCACGTAGGTTCTGGGTTCTGCTGACTAGTTACGCCATCTGTTGGATAGATTTGTGGATTATGGAGGAGAATGAATCGTGGGTATTATTGGAGGGGAGACAAAATTATATTGCAACAGTGAATGTAGAATCTCGTATAGTTATTTTCTTTGTGTATTTTTATTGTATTAGCGAAGGAAGTATATTTTATCTATACCTAGCTGTTATATTACTTATGCTATTTGGTTATAATTACTATATTACTGTAGTAGTAGTAGTAGTAGTAGTAGTAGTAGTAGTAGTAGTAGTGGTAGTAGTAGTAGTAGTAGTGGTAGTAGTAGTAGTAGTACTAGTAGTAGTAGTAGTAGTGGTAGTAGTAGTAGTAGTAGTGGTAGTAGTAGTAGTAGTACTAGTAGTAGTAGTAGTAGTATAACAATTTAAACTATCACCAATCTCAGAAATAAGTTGATTTGTTAGTGATCAACTCTACTCTATAATTATCACTAACCACTGATCAATAACTAATTTTCTATTATATTAGACACACAATATTTTATAGATTTATCGGCGTAATTTTATGAACTGATAATGCCAATATAAAAGGAATTCATTATTGCTGTATTTTAATCAATATGTAACCCTATATACATTTGAAAGAGGATACAATGAGCGCGTTCAGGCCATCCAATAAAATTATATTCATCATTAATTACATACATTTTATCATTTATCTATTGTATAAATTATTAGTCTCAATTTTATCATCTATCTTTTATCTAATTACTCGTCTCAGATTCTTATGCAGGATGGGAATAAAGATTATCAATATTTATTTTGTACTATGACTGTAATATGATATGTAATATGTAATATATGTAATATGTAATATGACTATACACACATACCACATAACCATTATATTATACCATTATACCACACCATTATACCACACCATTATACAATACCATTTAATATTGTCTCGACATACAAGTTTTCATCTATTTACAATCATCTCCTTGACATCACAATTACTGTAGGCCTACTATTGGCCATAAAAATTCATACACACACTCTTATAGTTTTCAAGGGTTTGCAACCAACAGAATAAGTATAACGTTATGGAACTGCAATGCAACATAATATTATTAGGTTTATTTGTTTGGGAATCACCGAGTCACTTATAGAAAAATGACCTCTCTTTCCAACCAGCCTGCATGTGTACGAATTCTTATGTGGCCAACCGTACAGTCACGAGCAGATCAATACACACACGAACTAATGCCAATGGATATGTTATTATTCATTCATTTACTGTTTCTAGCTAGGTATTCGAAGCACACCTGGAAACGTATTAGTGCTCGTGACTGTACACTCGCAATCCAAAAAAATGTATCCAGGCTTTGCTTCGAATAGCCTGATCCGAATATTAAGCGACTCAAGCAAATATTCAATAGGATAAGCGTTGTAATTGGTTCACTACTGTGTCAAATGATTCGAAACTTCAACAAGACCTGGATATAAATTTTGGACTGGGAGTGTACAGTCGGCGGCATAAGTCCTGTCGCCTCACCTGCTTCACCGAGACAGGCAGTGTTCATGGACTCGAGAAATACACACGTTTTCTACACCTAATAATCTCGAGTCTATGAACATCGCATGCCTCGGTGAAGCAAGAGAGGCGACAAGATTTTTGCCGCCGACTGTACTGTACACACCACCAACACGAAGGATAATAAAACCAGGGCATCAATAAAACACCTTTAGTAAACCGTATGAGTTTATTCAGGTGGATTACAGAGACACTTTGTTGGTGTGGGGGGAGGAGGGGGGGAGAGGGGGGGGGAGGAAGTAAACAGGTGACACAGCATTTCAAAAATATAATATATACCCTAGCGGAGGAATCTGCAACTAAAAAAAATTATTATACACCATAAAAAAATAGAGGAGAAGCATTTTTTTTTTTGTATAATATTTTGTAACATATTTGGATTACTCACTAGTTAGCTTCTTCTGTGGATAATGTACAGTATATAATTATGAACGGGAGATGCATGGGAGTGAAAAAGACAAATCATAAAATGGGGGATGTTTTGTGTTGGTGAATTTGGAGCAACTGTATGAATCCTCCAAACTATTCCAAGCCACAGATCACCATTATTTTTGTTCATCTGGTCCTGTTTCCTAGCATACTTTGGAGGAATCAAGGCACTCCAATGTATCAAAAAAGAATTACCACCTTGATTTATAGGAAGAATTATCATAAGAAGCTTCACTTACAAGTTAAAATATGCACATATAAATTATACTTTATATACACAGATATATATACATACATTCATACATACACACATACATACCGACATAAATACATATTCATACATATATACATAAATGGATATAATATATATATACTCATATACTTATTTCTATAATAAATTCACATAGCATTACAAATAGATACATTAAACATATAGTAATATAATGAAAGAGGAGGATAAACATCAATTGCTTCGACCTGAGCCTCAAACACTTTACTTTGTTGAGTTCAGTACAGCAGGACATCCATACAAGATTATTAAATTTATCACTTGTATCATTTTAAAGACCCTGTGATGTAGTCAAGAAATTGGAGATATACGAGTCCTTCAAATATTGCCACGAAACGCCAACTATATGGAAGGAGCTTGTTTCGTGGCATGGTTAGGTGGAATCAGAAGCCTCCAATTTTCAAAGACGATCACAGGGTCCTTAACACAGGGTCAGTAAATAAATCACTTATACCCGTAGTTTTAAAAAAAAGTGAGGGCCCTTACTGGAGCTCTATGAATTCTCCAAACTACTCCAGGCAACAGATTCCCTAGTCGAAACACTGAAGCGTTTTGTGGCCTGGATTATTTGGAAGGTTCATAGAGCTCCAGTAAGGGCCCTCAATTTTTTTTAAACTACGGGTGTTAGTTAATTAGTTTGTCTGTATGGTAATGAATAACAAAAGCCGCCTGGGAAAACAAATATTTGGTCACGGTCTTCAAGAAGTGACCGAGTGTAAAAAATAAATTGGTGGATTATAAGTATTTTCTTCATTGTATATTTATTATCCAGGGTATATTCAAATTTTGAGATCCTTTATGAATACTGGCCTTGTATGTACAGTTGGCCACAGAAATTCGTACACAGGCTATTTGGAAAGAGGTTATTATTGTGGAAGTATTGTAGTGATTTAATGGTGTACCAAATATTTGACTCTGTGATTACAAAATAACAAATCTAATAATAATAATAATAATAATAATAATAATGATGCAGTACAGTTTACGTAGTCTTACATTTTCCATATCTGTTGTAAACCCCCCGCAAACAACAACGTGTGTACGAATTTATTTTTGTAGCCAATAAATAAATATTACATTACCTAGCAACACCACAAATTTATATATATTTTTTTTATAAATAATACATTACCTGGGAACACCACAATTTTTTTTTTCACCTCGACAACACAGACGGTAGTGATGATGGCAATAATGATTTTTTTTGTAATGGCAATAATGATTTTTTTTGTAATGGCAATAATGATTTTTTTTGTGATGGCAACAATGAAGTAAGTAAAGGGGTTAGTACAGTGTTGGTGGTGCTATATCTGGAGCAGCTAATTCCTCCTAACTATTCCAACCAACAACAGGCCAGCATTATTTTGTGTGTGTTAGTCTGGATCTGTTTCGTGGCATAGTTTGGAGGAATCAAGGTGCTCTAATGAACCAAGAGTCTACTATCCCCTATTTGGCCCAAGATTACCGCCCGACCTCGTCTCAGACTTGACCTGACTTGACCTCATTTGACCTCACTTCACCTACTTTGACCTGACTTGACCTGACTTGACCTCACTTCACCTCATTTTACCTACTTTGACCTGACCTTATCTACTTTGACCAGATCTCACTTACTTTGACCTAACCCCAGCTACTCTGACCTGACCTAACCCCAGCTACTCTGACCTGACTTCACCTACTATAACCTCACTTGATCTACTTTGACCTGAATTTATCTACTTTAACCTCACCTCACCTGAAAATACCTGAGGCCATTAAAAATTACTTGAATCTTAATGGCAACGGAGCTTGTTATCAATTCCTTATGGTTTATACTTGAAGATGATTAATTTCTCAACACTTCACCAAACAAGAAACAGTTTTTTTTGTTTTTTTAAAGGCGTACACTCATGATACGTAATTTCTGACCAGAGACGAACGGCAGGCACCACACACACACACACACACACACACACACACACACACACACACACATACTCTGCATTCGAATTCAGCCTCTATAGGTGTACTGGGTGGGGAAATGAGCAATACCAGGCGATTCGAAGCTTTCTGTCCCTCACACTCTGGTCAGAAATGATGTATTACGAGTGTACCATAATATTATAATCTTCACGTCCAATAATAATTCTTTTCTGACACACAACTAACTAACCACACTGAAACTACTAATATCAAAGACAAAAAAAAAACTCGTGTTGTGAAATCTGGAGAAAATATATGGTAGACGACTAAACATATACTGGGCATGTGCAGAAAGCTCACTTCACCTTGAGATATATACTGTATGTAGAGTAACCACATGTAGGAGAAACCAAAGGCAGAACAGTAAGTACTTTCGTATATTACATCTTCAGACCTGGGCATGAACGTTATTGTGGTTGGGCTTTCAATATGTTTCACAAGTTATATCTCTCTTTTCTCTCTCTTCTATCTCTTTTTTTTTTCTTTTCTCTCTCTTCTATCTCTTTCTTTCTCTTTTCTCTCTCTTCTATCTCTTTTTTTTTCTTTTCTCTCTCTTCTATCTCTTTTTTTTTCCTTTCTCTCTCTTTCTTTCTCTTTTCTCTATCTTTAAATCATTGGACAAGACAGCGACACGAGTTTTGTCTTTGATAGAACACACAGAGATCACGTGGGTCGTTGTTTACTACATATTAATTTTTTTTTCACTCATATTTTTTTTCTTACACCCTAGATTTAATTAAGGTGAGAGTATACTTTTGGTACATTAGAGTAATATGCTTCCTCCAAAATATGCCAGGAAACAGACCCAGATGAAGAAAAATAATGATATCCTGTTGCCTGGAATAGTTTGGAGGGATCATTATCTCCAAAAATGCCAAAACTATACCCTCCCCTCCAGTTGGTCCCGTGATCAAATGGAATAATAAATAACTGGTTACTTCTGAATCCTCCTAACTATATCACGAGACAAGCCCCTTCGGTATAGGTGGTGTTTTGTGACCTTAGCTGGAGGACTCACTAACCTTCACCTTTCAGACTAAAGCAAATTATATTAGATTAGATTTATTTGGTCAGAGCGAGAGTCGGCGGCACTTAGGCATTGTACAGTCAACACCACTAATAAGTATACAGCTTTGGGTGTATATTTGAACAGTTCAATTTATTCACCAACGAAGACATTCCAATGGAGATCTTATTGTGTATTTATTATACCGTCTCTATAGGTATTCCAAACACACCTGTATACTTATTAGTGCTCTTGACTGTACAGGACACATATAGACAATTATTATTATTATTATTATTATTATTAGTATTATTATTAGTATTATTAGTATTATTAGTATTATTAATATTATTAGTATTATTAATATTATTAATATTATTAGTATTATTAATATTATTATTATTATTATTATTATTATTATTATTATTATTAGTATTATTATTAGTATTATTATTAGTATTAGTATTAGTATTAGTATTATTAATATTATTGTTATTATTATTATTATTATTATTATTATTATTATTATTAACTTTCTCCCCCAATATACACTTAGAAGATAATGAATGATTTGTGAGCCATCGTACTACAGTGTCTATCGTTAGTATCTATCGTAGTACAGGAAGTCAGTCAATGGTGATGGTGGGTGATACTATGGGATGTAAACAACAACATCCATAGTGTGCACGATGATGGCTACATAGACACACCACAGAGCCATCGTATCAGTACCAAGCTATCGTCTACACCACGTATATTCATGCATACGACCCATATATGTGTTGTGAGTATATTAATTGTGATCGTGTATGAAACTTGGAGACTTCTGATTCCTCCTGACCATGCCACGAAACAAACAACATCCTTCCATATATAGGGAGTGTGTGTTTCGTGGCAATATTTGGAGGACTCTTATACCTACAATTTTCTGACTACATCACAGGGTCCCTAAGTCCAGGAGCAGATGAATGAAAATAATGAAAATGAAAATGAATAAAAATAAATCTTAAGAAAGGTTATAATAAAGTGTTGGTAAAATAAATACATCTTAAACAAAGGTTATAATAAAGTGTTGATAAAATATATAAATCTTAAAGAAAGGTTATAATAATAGTGTTGATATAATAATAGTGTTGGTAAATCTGGAACCACTGATAAATTTCCCTCCAAACTATTCCAAGCAAAAAAAAAAAAAAAAAAAAAAAAATACATGTTAACTTACTGTATATCCACTCCTTTATAACATTACCTCACTTGTATCTTATCCTATAATTAAATATTTTAGTGTAAGATCTTCAGTCAAACATTCAACACCTAAAATATTAATAATTATTCCTTGAAATTCGATTAACTGAAGATCACACACACAGACATACACACACACACACACACACACACACACACACACACACACACACACACACACACACACACACACACACACACACACACACACACACACACACACACACACACACACACACACACACACACACACACACACACACACACACACACACACACACACACACACACACACACACACACACACACACACACACACACACACACACACACACACACACACACACACACACACACACACACACACACACACACACACACACACACACACACACACACACACACACACACACACACACACACACACATATACACATATATATACATATAAGTAATGATAATTATCCATATTCCTATACTATAATAATATACTATGTTGTATAGATGTATATATTCATGTATAATATTTATAAGATTTTTTTTAACACGATACGTAAATATTTTCCCCCTGGTGACATAGAATGATATTAATTATTAAAGTAATATTTATGTGACACATGACATGGAATACTTACAGGTAATAACAACTTGACACATTCTTAGTGTTTAGGAATATTTTCACACACTACAAAACGATACTGTATTGTATATTTATTTCAATGATGTCACACACACACACTCAAACACACACACACACACTCAAACACACACACACACACACTCAAACACACACACTCAAACACACCTTCATCCTTGTACTCATCCTTAAGTATATTAGCGACACACACACACACACAGACACACTTGCACACCTCCTTACGTATTCTCTCTCTCTCTACACACACACACACACACACAAACACACACACACACACACACTTGCACACCTCCTTACGTATTCTCTCTCTCTCTACACACACACACACACCATTATCCTTACACATATCCTCACGTATTCTTACTACACACACACACACACACACACACACACACACACACACACACACTGCCTGGAGGAATGACCTACCACTAAAAGCACTGAAGAAAACAACATACGACAGCCAAGCAGAGCAACAACAACAACAACAATAATAACGACAACAACGACAACAATAAACAAGGGCACGGGTTGGAAAAAATTACAGACTGAGAAAGTTAATTATTGAGAGAGAGAGAGAGAGAAAGAAAGAGAGAGAATTTGTGTGAAGGTGACTTAGTAAGGTGTGTGTGTGTGTGTGTGTGTGTGTGTGTGTGTGTGTGTGTGTGTGTGTGTGTGTGTGTGTGTGTGTGTGTGTGTGTGTGTGTGTGTGTGTGTGTGTGTGTGTGTGTGTGTGTGTGTGTGTGTGTGTGTGTGTGTGTGTGTGTGTGTGTATTGCAGGAAAAGACTCATTAATTGTAAAGGAATTTATAAACACCACAAATTTCAAAGATATAGTGACATGGTTCCCTTTTCCTTCCTCAGTTTGGCCATTGTGTCACTTTTGCATGGAAGGCTGTACAGTAAATCAGGGTGGATATTATATTATTTAAGCAAAAATAAATAATAATAAATAAATAAACATTACGATGCAGTCTTGAGGGTTATTAAAGTGTTGTTTACTGTTTACAGCATGTTTACAAAATCGATGGTAAATTTTCTAGGTAATCAGTGATGGGGTTAAAATTGTGTGTTTTTGGTTGAAATTCGTTGTCCAGATGCTGTCAGGAGTTAGAAATAAAAGGAATAAGAAATCAACCCACCAATTAACCAATTAATCAACCAACCATCTACTTTCCCAACCTACCAACCACCCAACCAACCAATTAACCACATACACAACCACCCAACCAACCACCCAACCAACCTTTCAACCAACCAAGCAATCAACCACTCAACCAACCAATCAACCACCTACCCAACTAACCAACCAAGCAACCAAGCAAGCAATTAACCAATCAACCAACCAATCAACCACCTACCCAACAAACCAACACACCAATTGCAGATGTAAAGTATGGAGTGATATCGTCTGTGTTTATATATCATCAACTACAGAAAAATGAAGGAAAGAGAAAACAAGCTATTGGATTGAAGAGGTAAACAAGATCCCGTTGATTAAGCTATACTAATAATAAGTAAACACACACACTCACTCACACACACACACACACACACACACACACAAACACACACACTGACAGAATAAACAAACACAGGGGATAATTCAAGCAGGGTGTAGTTTTATTGTGTTAAGAAGAAGGAGGAGGAGGAGGAGGAGGAGGAGGAAGAAGAGAAGGAAGAGGAGGAGGAGGAGGAGGAGGAGGAGGAGGAGAAGGAGAAGAGAAGGAGAAATTGAAGAAAAATATAAAGGGAAGGATGAAGAGAAGGAAACGGAGGAGTATAGGAGGTGGAAGAGGAGACAGATGAAAGAGAAGGAGGAGTTTGAGGTGGGAGAAGGAGAGAGGAGGAGGAGAGAGGAGGAGGAGGAGGAGAGAGGAGGAGGAGGAGGAGAGAGGAGGAGGAGGAGAGAGGAGGAGGAGGAGAGAGGAGGAGGAGGAGAGAGGAGGAGGAGGAGAGAGGAGGAGGAGGAGAGAGGAGGAGGAGAGAGGAGGAGGAGAAATGTGAGGAAGACATTCGAAAGGTGAGAGCTTTACTGAAAACATCCCACACTCCCCTCTCATCTGCTCTCCTCTCCTTTACTCATATGCCTGTGGTAAGGAAGAGGAAGAGAAGGAGAGGAAGAGGAAGAGGAAGAGAAGGAGAGGAAGAGGAAGAGAAGGAGAGGAAGAGGAAGAGAAGGAGAGGAAGAGAAAGAGAAGGAGAGGAAGAGATGGGAAGGGGAGGAGAGAGAATCAACCACACCTACCTTTTCTCTCCAATTCTCACTTTTCCTCTCCCTAGGTGTGGTCAGCAAGTGGAAGAGGGAGAGGGGGAGAGGAAGGGGAAGAAGAAGAGGGAAAGAGGGAGAGGGGAAGAGGAAGAGGAGGAAGAGGAGGAGAGAGTATCATCCAATCTCACCCACCTTTCCTTCCCTCCACCTTCCTTCATCTCCCTCTTTCCTTCGTCCTTCATCTCCCTCCTCCTTCCTTAATCTCCATTTTTCTTTGTTCATTTTCTTCCTCCTTCCTTCATTTTCTTCCTCCTTCCTTTATCTCCCTTCACCGTCCTTCCTCTCTCTCTTTCCTCCTTCCTTCCTTTATCTCCCTTCACCGTCCTTCCTCTCTCTCTTTCCTCCTTCCTTCCTTTATCTCCCTTCACCGTCCTTCCTCTCTCTCTTTCCTTCGTCCTTCATCTTCCTCCTTCTTCCTTCATTCCTTCATCAGCCTCCTCCTTCAATCCAGGTGTGCCGCCACTAATTAACCCTCTCCAGGATCCACTTCACCACACACACACACACACACACACACACACACACACACACACACACACACAGGCAGAAACACACACAGGCACACACACACACACACAGGCAGAAACACACACACACACACACACACAGGCAGAAACACACTCACACACACCTAGCCCCCAGACACACACCTACACACAGGCAGAAACACACACACACCTACCCCCCAGACTCACACACACACACACACACACACACACACACACACACACACACACACACACACACACACACACCTACCCTCCCCCTCCCCCCTAAACACACACAAGCAACCTACAACCTGACATGAAGGCAAGTATTAAATTTCCCAATGGTTTCCTTCGGTGTTTCCAATCAAAGTTTTCATCAGCTGGTTATAATATCGTAAAAGCCAGGGGTATTATTATTTTTTTTTATCAAGGGTTTTATCAGGCCTTTATAGTTAGTAATTATTATAAGCTGTTAGAGTGAGTTAATAAAGGGGCAATACAATTTTTAGTATTATCCGTCAAAACGTAAAGTAAAAATAACTAATTTGTAAAGTAAAAGTAAAGTACCGTAAAATAAAGTAAAAATAAAGTAAAAGTAAAGTAAAATATAGTAATAAAATAAGGTAAAAGTAATTTAAAAGTAAAGGCAAAGTAAAGGCAAAGTAAAGTCAAAGTAAAGTAAAAAATAAAGTAAAAAATAAAGTAAAAGTAAAGTAAAAATAAAGTAAAAAATAAAGTAAAAATAAAGTAAAAATAAAGTAAAAATAAAGTAAAAATAAAGTAATAATAAAGTAAAAATAAAGTAATAGTAAAGTAAAAGTAAAGTAATAGATAAACTGAACTTGATCGTCTGTAAATCCCTGAATAGTGAAGGACACCAGAGGACTTTTGCTTGACACTGTACACCTCCAGACAGACAGTCAACAAACACTGCCTTCAACACAACACTTGACGAGGCTAGTGAAAGGTGACCTGTGCCTGTCTGTCTGTCCCCCGGTGTATCCTTACTGCTTGATGAGTCACTTTGATGAACCTAAGGACATGCACACACACACATACATACATACACACTCTCATACACACACACACATACCTCCATCACACACACACACACACACACACACACACACACACACACACTTCATTGCTAATTACTCGTATTTGAGGCTGGTGGTAGATTCGATCCAGTGACCTGCCATCCACTCACGTCATCCACTCGTTTCATCCACTCATCTCATCCACTCGTTTCATCCACTCATCATTTCATCCACTCGTTTCATCCACTCACGTCATCCACTCGTTTCATCCACTCATTATTTCATCCACTCGTTTCATCCACTTATTTCATCCACTCGTTTCATCCACTCGTTTCATCCACTCATCGTTTCATCCACTCGTTTCATCCACTCGTTTCATCCACTTATTTCATCCACCATCTCATCCACTCGTTTCATCCACTCATCATTTCATCCACTCGTTTCATCCACTCACGTCATCCACTCGTTTCATCCACTCATCATTTCATCCACTCGTTTCATCCACTCGTTTCATCCACTCATCATTTCATCCACTCGTTTCATCCACTCGTTTCATCCACTCGTTTCATCCACTCGTTTCATCCACTCGTTTCATCCACTCGTTTCATCCACTCGTTTCATCCACTCGTTTCATCCACTCGTTTCATCCACTCGTTTCATCCACTCGTTTCATCCACTCGTTTCATCCACTCGTTTCATCCACTCGTTTCATCCACTCGTTTCATCCACCATCTCATCCACTCGTGACATATACTCACTTTCACTCGTACAGTTGAGAGAAGAAATTAAGACAAGAGAATACATACATACATACATACATACATACATACATGCATATATACATACATACATACATATATATATACATACATACATACATACATGGATCTCTCCTCCTCAGCAGTATTGTTTATTATTATATATATGATAAATTACACCTATATAATTATTTACATTGATAATATTAATAAGATTGAAAGATATACTATGTTTTATGCACTTGTGTATCAAATATATCAATAGTTTTATAATGATTATCTATGTATGTATGTTATATTATATCATATTTTATGATATACTATTTATGTACTTATGTATCAAATATATTATCAATAGATTTATATCTATATATATATTGTTATCAGGAACATAAAAATCTTAATTAAGCATTATTGATTATGCTTTGTTATATGAATTTCTATCTATCTTCTGGTTTTATTATGAATCCTGTGATCGTGTATTATAATGACTGTAGAGTTCCAATTCCTCCTGATTATGCCACGAAACAAACTCCTTCAGTATAGGGGATGTTTCGTGGCAATGTTTGTAGGACTCTTTCACCTCCACTTTTCTGACATGATCACAGGGTCTATAGTGGTAGTAAGATAGCCTAATTTTAGAAGAATATTCATATTATTTATTTCCTCCATAATTGCGAATAATAGTTCCAACATTTAGGGTTTGTTTTACCTATCTAACTTAACTTGATCTCACCTAACTAACCTAATCTAATCGTACCTAACCTAAGCTAACCTAACTTAACCTAATCTAACCTAATGTAACCTGACCTTACCTGATCTGATCAAACGTAACTCTAACCTAACCTAATCTACCCTGACTTGACCAAACCTATCCTAATCTAATCTAAACCAACTCTAATCCTAATCTAACCTAACCCAATCTAACCTGACCTATCTTGACCAGACCAAACAGAAACAAACCTCACCTAACCTAACCTAACACAAAATAGCCAAACCAACATTTAATTCATCTTACTTTCCCCTGTAATCCAAACTCCTAATGAATATCCACATACAGTATATCCTATCTACCCCTCTCCAACCTCCTCCTACCTTCCACCACCTCCTACTCCTCCTCCTCCTCCTCCATCCAGTTTTCTCAGCCTTCGAGATTGATGGAGGTTGAGGTCTGGTTGAGAGCAGTGTCCATCGTAGGAGGCGTGTGTTGACTTGGTGAAGGAGGTGTGGGATAGGTTGGGTGTCGAGGGGTAGATGACGTGTGGTCCCTGCTCCTCTGTACTCCCCTGTTCGATGACTTGGCCCCATCCCTGCCTTCCCCTCCTCCCCCATCGAACCCCACGCCTCCTCCTAAACCACCGCCGCCCCCTACTCCTCCCCTGCCCCCTCCTCTGCCTCCTCCAGTAAGGCGTGATGCAGGCCTCTTGACACCGTCGCTGTAGAACATCGTCATGGCCCATAGCTCCTCACGGGGTTTACCTGAAGGAGTGGCAGAAGG